>JAZBHA010000132.1:2849-40281 GCA_037464855.1 Iselma pallidipennis | reverse complement strand
AGAAGGAAAAATACTAACTCGCTATGATTCTGGACTTTTTTAACTTCTTCTTTGGTATTAGCAATAGATGCATCGATTTTCCCCAAAAAATCATCAATATTTTCATCATCAAAACTGGTATTGTTTGTCGATGGTGGTGATGTCGTTTCACTAGGACTGACTACCGGTGTTGGTTCATTACTGGGATTATCTAATGATAAACTACTACCAGGTGTTGGTATTAATAGATATTCTTTAAGGAAGAGACTATCGGATGCCCATAGACGATTCACTCGTCGTATTTGCTCTATCTGTAAAATAAATTTGAAAAAAATTACACAAATTGTAGAGATAATTAGGGAAATGTTCAATAACTACCGTAACATCATATTTTAATGCAATTCCTTGTAAAGTATCCGTATTTGTAACATAATGTTTCATATAATTCTCATTTTTGTTCACATGTTTACTGGTACTACCGTACTTTTTCAAAGCCCTTGCCGAGTCTCTAATTGATAATTTCTCATAAGATTCACAATCCATGGTTTTAAACATTGATTAAAGAAACTTGTTATGGTTTTTTGCGTTAGATATTTTATGATAATTAGTGAAATTGGTATAACTTTCTAAAACTTTTTGTCGTCTTCCTAGATTGGAGGTTTTCTTTTTGGTTAACACTTGTCACTAAACTAGTCCAAATTATTTACGTCTCTAGTTGATTGATAAGAGGTTTTTTTTCTCGTCTGATTTATCACATATTAATAATGATTACATTTTTATCAACTACTGATTTGATTGGGAGAAATGATGAAGAGTATGTTGACATTTAACGGCAAGAGTTCAATCACCTGTCACGTGATCACGGACGGCTAGTTGTAGCTTCGCACTAAACAATCACACAAAACCCAATTATTTCCTCATATCTTAAACCAAATATAATGGGAAATTATGGATTAACTAATTACAGTTTAACTAGGTAAAGATTACGTCCGAAACATTCTCGATAATGTAATAAATGGTAATAGTGTAAAATCATGGAGCTACAATTAGTCATACGCACGTGCTATGCGACAGACTTCCTATCTATAGACTATTTTCCGTAACACAACTCGAGGATTTATTTACAAAGTTTTCAAAAAATGTCCTAGAAAGGCGGTACATTGGGATACAGTGCTAGTATTGACAATGAGTCGAGTTTGCCTACAAATTTACTTTTTGTTGTCGTATGCATTAAATGCCTGAAAATATATTGGCCAACTTTCAATGCACGATCTCTATTTAGCCCGCGCATGTGGGTTCACCAACATTAAAAAACTAAAATCCCTAAATACAACCTGTTTGAGAATTAAACAAATTTTCTGCAAATTTTTATGAGAATTTGTGAAGAAATTCTAGAAATTACTTTGATTACCAAAGAAAAACGTTCAGTAATAGTTGTAGATTAACATCAGAATTGATTAAAATTCGGTTTGTAAATTTGTGTTGGCACTACTGCAACTTGACATTTACGATTTTTATTTTGGGGGTTATTTTGTTGTCGTGATTTTCCAACAGGTTTTTCTTTATTTTCCATTTTTTTTCCAATCAAAGAAAATTGCTGGTTAGTGCCTTTACTACCAGCAATGGCTTATCAATTATATAGAAATACAACATTAGGTCATACATTACAAGAAAGTCTAGACGAATTGATCCAGGTAAAAACCCTTTAATCAACAACAACAAAAGCTTGAATATTATTTAAATAATAATGTTTTTTTCCAGTATGGACAAATAACACCACAATTAGCCTGTAAAGTACTTATCCTATTTGATAAATCAATAAATATGACACTAGCAACAAGAGTCAAATCACGTCTAACATTTAAAGCGGGCAAATTGAATACATACCGTTTCTGCGATAATGTATGGACATTTATGTTAAATGATGTGGAATTCCGTGAGGTACAAGAGATAACGAAAATTGATAAAGTGAAAATTGTGGCGTGTGATGGAAAAAGTGGGTAGAACTTCATTATACAGTGATACAAATTTTTTTTCAATGAGTGTTTTTTGTCTTTTTTTTGTAGATGCAGGTGAAGAGGGAAGTTCCAAAAAATGAGAAACATTAACATTAACGAATTTTGTATATTTTTGTGACTGTAAATACTATATATTAATTAAATAATTGAAAAAAATTGAAAATACGAATTAATGTTAATTATAAATGTATTTTCTGTTGAGCTGCTATTTTGTATAAATTAAGCACAGTTTTAGTTGTAATACGGATGAATATATCCAGGTGTTTTTTCTAAATGTTGGAGAAATAAAAAGCAAAAGATATTTTAACCTCTTGGTTTTGTTAGCACCACCACCTCTCTGCTTTATATTTTGATTTTATTGAAAATATTGCCAAATATATGATTTTATTGTGGAAAAATAGTTTTTTCTTAACTATAAAGTAGGTTTCTATTGTCATCACCGAAGACCCCCCAGGAAAAACTTTTACTTTCAATACCTAGTGACAACAAAAGACATAACCTCAAAATTACTTTAGGTCCTTTTATTTCCAATAAATAATGGAAAAAATACCAAAAAATCTAGAAAAATGCATCTAACCAGCAGTATTCCCCAATTAGAACTCGTATTGTATTCAATTACATGGATATGTGCCGTATTTTATTCAATTTATTGTTTTACCAAACAGACCCATTATGGTAAGATTGAAGGTATTTGTGAAAATTGATTAATTAAAATTGACTTTTTTCGGTTAGTTTACCACGATTATATTGATGAGTATTCAGATTTTTCATCTGGATGGTCATTTCTATCAAGAAAAAAAGATGTTTCTGATTATGAATGGGAGACAACTAAATATTTGATAAAAACACTATATTTTTGGATAATTTTCAATATTTTCCTAACAGAAATACTACGTAAATTGAATCAATTTAAACATTTACAATATTGGCATATAGTTCTATCAATAATTGTTATAATTCATGAACTGGGAGTTGTTCCATTAGCAATTATTTTATTGCAACCATTCCTGTTTTTATTATTCGTAAAATTAACGAAAAATACCGTTCTATTATGGTTGTGCAATATTTTTGTATTAATTCTAATCACTATATTTAAGAATTTGAGTCTCAATGAGAATTTCTTGAAGACAATCACAGTCAACGACCGACAATCATATTTGATAACAATGGTAATATTTTGGATGAATTTGAGATGTTTTAGTTATACTTTAGATGGTTTAAATACAAAAAAAGCCCCAAAAACGTCCAAATTTCTGGCATATTGTTTATATTTACCAACACTATTCTGTGGTCCCTTCATTAAATTCAATGATTACCAATTATCATTGCACCAAATCCCTGATTTCCATCAACGTTTCTTGAAATTATTTATAAATCTATGTCGTTTCACTTTCTGGTTAGTTTTTACTGAATTCTGTTTACATTATATTTACGTGAATGCAATCTCCTTCCATCCTGAGGTATGGTTTTGTAAATTTTCCATAAACTATGGGCTAAAATCGAATTGGTTTCTAGTGGGTGGAGAATTTCAATTCATGGTCTTTATATGGTTATGGTTATACAATGGGTCAGTTTTTCCATATTAAATATATAGTACTATATGGTTTAAGTACCAGTTTTGCTCAATTCGATGGTATTAAAATACCAAAATTACCAATATGTATTGGACGTGTCCATTTATATTCAGATATGTGGAAATATTTTGATGTTGGTCTTTACAATTTCCTAATCAGGTAATTAATATTAATTTGTATTGATTTATTGATTGATTAATCAATTTTTTCCAGTTATATTTATATTCCGTCCATTAGAACTAAATTAATACAAAATAAACTATTTGCAAGTTTCTTATGCTTTCTTTTTGTTTATATCTGGCATGGTACCGATATTTATATATTAATCTGGACGTGTTCGAATTATTTCGGGATAATTGTGGAGATTTTCGGGAAGACTGTTTATAAAAATTATGTGGAAAACTCAAAATTCCAGAAAATCATTGGAGAGAATTGTCTGAGACGGATTTCATGTCTACTAGCAAGTCTATTGTTAGCATTTTCAGCAATTTCAAATTTCTACTTTTTTGCAAGACTCGACATTGGTAATATTTTCGTACAACGAATCCTAAACGGTAAGAAACCAATTTCGTATAACCATAAACCAGATGGGCATCTTCTATTTTAGATTCGTGGTATTCCAACTGGACATTGCTAACGATGTTGTATTGTTGTTGTCAAATCTCGACTGAATTACGACTTAAACAAAAACTCCAACAAAAAACCAATTAGAAAAAAATAACACATTTAATTACATATTGAATAATAATAATGATAATAATAGTAAAACAATTACAGTCTTTTTGTTAACGTACTAGTAGCTTGTGTCGCCCCTTTCTTTTGTCGATTCATTTGTAACCGTTTTATAGCTTCTTGCCGTTTCCGTTCAACGATATCTTGTAGACGTTTTGCTTCCAATTTTGCTCTAGCTTCTTGTCGTTTCCTTTCAATTTCAGCATCTGTACATTTTGTTGGTGAATTAATTTGTGTCAATTCTTGTCTACGTTTTGCTTCCAATTTTAATTTAGCTTCACGTCTTTTACGCTCGATTTCGTCAAGCATAGCTTTCGATAATGTTGTATTCGATTGTTGGTGTTGTTCACTAATAGTTTCGACTTCAAAACTTTTCGTACGATTAAATTCAACTTTACCAGAAGTTGTCGGTGAGGCTTTCCCCTCAGATTTAGTTCTTTGCATTAATGTCTTTATTGATCTATTATTGTTTTCATTTATCAATTTTTGGTTTTCTACAGTTTCAAAAACTTCGTCCCAATTATTATCGGTAATATCATCCAATTCTTCACTGGCATACTTTTTAATTAAACCATCAATTGAATTATTGCACAAATTAGTTTTCGCCTGTTGATTATTATTATTATTATTATTCGTAATGGTATTTTCGACTTGTTGACTACACAGCAGTAACTGTTCATCAACTGAATCATCAAATATATCATCGAATTCAGTAAATATTCGATCTCTATCGTTTTCTACGACAATAATATTTGTGCCAGCTTTGAATTCGTGTTCCTGTTGTGGTGAGACACACAAACAATTCTCATCATCCGGTTGTGCCAATTCTTGTTGTAATGCTTTCAATTCTTCATGTAATTTCTCTAAATTAATACTCTGTTGATGTTGTGTCATTGATGGGTAACGTTTCAATGTGATCTGGGGTGATTGTATTAAACATTTCTTTGCTTTTTTATGTTTCCGTTGACTGGATTGTGGTGAATTCCAATCCCAACCTACATCAATATCATCGGATTCTTGTGTATTTGGCATATATGTCGGGCTATCTTCATTATCACCTAAATTTAATGAACTTGCAGTATCATTGTGAACTAGAATTATACAAAGTTGCCCCAATTAAAAATGAACAACAATTTATAGCTATTTTATACCTGATTGTGCAATTCGTTTAGATAAGGATAATTTTCTTATTTTAGATGTGGGGGGTGTATTCATTTTGTTATCAAAAACTGAACAATTTTTTCAAAAAACAAATTGAGGTTAGAATTTCATAATTTTTTGTTTTTGTTTCACAAATTTGAGGTTAGATTCACCAAATTTCTGTCACTGTCATACATTACAAAAATCGCATATTCCATCTCACTTGCCATGTTTTCATTAGTATTGCCAACATTATCTAACGAAAAATTAAAACTACCCTAAATTGAACCTGTAGTGTGTATATTTGGTTGCCTATGAGTCGGAGCAGTTATTGGACACCAGTGGCGTAACAAATGATTGTTACCGTATTTTTTAATTTACAGAAATTTTAGTGTATTCAATACAAAAACAGGTTTTTTTGATTTAATAGTATTGTAGTACAATTTTAAAAATGGTAGTCTTGTAACAACTCCAATACGGGATCCGTATACATGTTTTCGATCCAAATAAGGTACAACTGCAAGGAAATTTATGATATGAAGAAGCTTGAAGAACCGGTGCAAATCCTACTGACCAAGTGTCGATTAACGACCGGTTATCCAACAACAAGCTATTCTTATAACGGGCAGATTCTTCGACGATTTATCTTTTTTTCCTTCGTTGTAATTGGAACATTTTTTACGTATCGATCAAATTGCAATAATCCTATGTTGATTAAATATCAAAAATCGCTTAATTATAATTAATTATTTTATTAGATATACGATAATAACAACCATAATAATAGAGTAACAAATTTAAAATATCCTTAAACTTCTGGTCTTACTATCAGTCGTGATAATGTCAAGTTCCTGACTGACACAAATACCAGACACCCATCCAAAACCATCACCGCCAAAAATTTTCACCAAACTACCATCCGGCTTAAAGACTTGAATTCTAGCATTACCACCATCACCAACTAAAATAAATCCTAATGGATCAACAGCAACCACTTCAGCTGAACGAAATTGTCCCCGTCCACGTCCCAATGAACCGAATTCGGATAAATAATCACCATTTTTTAAATTAAAAATTTTGATACGATGATTTCCCGTATCAGCAACAATAATTTTATCATCAATCACAGCTACATCCATCGGCATATTTAATCGTGTCTTATTTTTAATGATATCAATTGTTGAAATATGTTGTCCATTGATTGGATCAATGATAATAATACGATCATTACCACTATCACTGATAACAAGTTGATTATTTGGTGTTATTGTTATGCCATCAGGATTTCGAATTCGACCATCACCGGTACCTTTTGAACCGATTTGTCGTAAATAATCACCGGTATTGGAAAAAACATGTATACAATGCTGCCATTTATCAGAAACATAAATCTCATCGTATTGTTTTGAAAATGTTATACCAACTGGATATAACATCTCCGATGCTATTAGACGTCCTTCTAATTTACCTTTATCACGTTGTAAGATAAGAACAGTATGTGTATCTGTACCGCAAATATAAAGAAGATTTTTATCCCATGGTGGGATACCAACATGTCCAGGACGTGGACATTTATTCCATATTAATTTCGGTATAAATGAACGTGTCCGATAATATTCTGTCATTGTATCGATATTTTCCAAAGGATTAACAATACGTGAATTATTGCTAGTTGTTGGTTCATCGATTTCATTATAAGTGCCTTCAGTGTCTTGTTCTAAACGGAACTGTTCTGGGTCGAAAATAAGACGAGCTTCACCAAAACGACTGACTTCTTTGAGGAGCTTGGAAGTTTCACTATGCAGAGACATGAACGTTGCCACCTCAAAAATTCACGCAAAAATAATGAAACTTTTCTTAAAAAATTAAATAAAAATTAAAAAAAATTACTTTACTATTGCCGCTACCGAAACATTTTGATTCCAATTTGGTTTGAATTTCTACAATCCTTGTATTAATCATTTCGTAATTGACTTTCTTTTCGTTTTTCATTGATTTTACTTCGTTTAAAATCTGTTGTTCCTGTAATTTTAATTCAACAATTTTCTTCTCAACCGCTTCACGAATATTGTCGTTTAATTGATTACAACGATTTTCGAAATTTTCCAATTTATGTCCTAGACGATTTTTCGATTCTTGTACTTGTTTGATAAGAATCGACAAATTTGACTCTAATTCAGACAAATGTTGGTGCCAACAAATACCACAAAAATTCTTTAAGAGAAAACATTCAAAAATCATAAATTCATTTAACAAATCAAGAGATAATCGGTGCGAGTCACAGTAGAGTCATCAATATTGAGCGTCAACGAGGATTTCGGTATTCTGTACGCAATCCTTGTCGATTTGTTTCGCTCCGCCCACCAAGAAACCAACGACCCCCAGATCCACTCCCACTATCCTACTATTGGCCGAGATTTTCGAGTCAGTCCACAAAGACTTGACTTGATGACTTTACTCTGAATCCCACCGATTGCTTAAAAATTACTTGTGCACAATGTTGGCAAAATTGTTGTTGTTCTGGACAAATCGTTTGGCATTTACTGCAACGGAAATCCGGTTGTTTTGGACTTGACGGTGGTAAATCACCTTCTACCACTTTCAATAATGAATCAATATACAGATTCTTTGGTAGATTTTCAATCGATTGAAGTCCTTTCTCTAATGGAACTTTATGTTGACAGATGGGACATTTAATTGTAAAATGATCGGAAATTTCCTGTATTTGATCTAAAGATTGTTGTTGTTGATTATTAATAAATGCTCTGGCAACTAAATGCGACTGCAAACAAGCTAAACAGAAAGTATGCTGACATGGAAGCATACGTGAATCTTTCAGTTTTTCCAAACATACACCACATTGTAATAGTTCTTCGATTGCTATAATTGAATCCTGTCGACTGGAAAATTGAGACAACGCAAATTAATTTATTATCTATCTAGTGATAAGATATTATTGCAACAAATGGGTAGTTTTGCAAATAAATCTTTAATTATTTTTATTTTTTTTAAAGAAAAAAACTACAAACCTGGACCTATTTAGTTGGGGATGTTTGGCTAAACGGTTCAATTTCTGCCGTTTATCGGATTTTGCACGAGCAACCACCGATTCTGCCATTTTATTCCAACACGTTTTTAACAATAATTGTAAATTTTAACAAAAATCAATTACTATTTTATCTATAAATCGTTATCGTCAATAATAACAAAATATACGTTATTTACAGTCAAGTATTGTTTATCGATAAAATTAATTTCGAAACTTGTTGTTGACTTATTTATTTATTGTTTTCCTTCTAAAATAACGGTATTTTTAACTTAATATCGAGAAAAATTGATTTTTCAAAGGAAAAACGGATAAAATATTACCAAATTCAGGCCAATATTGGAATTGTTCAAGAAGCCACAAAAACCAATATATGTCCTACATTGGAATATTTAAAAAAATATTATCGATCTTTTAACAGTTACATACTGGGTTTTTGTTTATTTGTTTTGTTTTTTTGGTCAGGGTAAAGTTTGAACTTGGTAAAAAGGTAAAAAGAAGAACTTGATGGCATACGTATATATATACACGTATGTTGATACGCATACAAATATATACCCATACAAGACTTGTCCAGAGTTATATAGTTTTGAACCACTTGCACGCGAATCCTCTTCAAGTCTTCAAGTCTGTCCAGTCTAGATAGGTGCAGTTCAGTTTGCAATGGTTATCGGTACGATTTTAATTAAATTTAGTGAATAATTTGTTGAATTACTCAACTACAACGGAAATACAAATTGCATATAATTGCAATTGCACTGTAATTGCATAGTGTTGTATTTTGGTACAATTTTTCTTGTAATTCACACAATATTGAAAGAATACAAGAAGATATGGTGTTGTTTTGGTTGATGACAATTGGGAGGGATGAGGTGTATAATTTTAAGGAAGTGGTGTAAATTCTATGTAACGAAAACTATAGACTTGCTTCAATATTTTCGGTTTCCAGTTAACAACTCAGTTTGGTAGTTCAGGTGAGTTTCAAATTTTCACAATTTTCAAAAGTAAGAGTTCTAAAGAAAAGGGCAAAGCAAAAGTTCCTCTTGATTTTTTGATATTTCCTATGATCTGCCCAAATTCAATCGCGAATAGGGGCAGTTCGCGATTTTATTGAAAAACCTCACAATTTTTAATTAATAATTCTAAAAATCTTATTTAATATTGCAAACCTGTTTTTTCTGGTCTGTGGGAATTCCCATCTTATCAATTTAATATGTTAAGTCTAACCCAGATATTGTTAAATAATGTCACTATTGCACAAGTTTTTCCTTAGAATTGCCAGTAATTAGAATACTTGGGTCGTGTCAAAAAGACAACAAGAACAACAAGAACCAACAAAATTATATGATGATAAACAAGTTATTAAATCCCCTGATCTACATATATGAAATTCTATTAAATTAACATATTATTATAAACCAATATAGAGAGAGTATCGTATTGCAAATAACTATCTTTTAAGTCTCTAACTGTATTAATAACGAAAACGAAAAATATTAATGATAGAATCAAAAAAAAACTAATAAAATATAAATCAAAAGGAATGTTAGAAAAATATAACATTAAAATAATTAAAAGTTCAAGAATCTAATTGTTACACTTGGCTGTATAAACTGGTACCGGTTCGCAAATAACACTCAATGCATAATTCATACATTTATTGTTGCAAAATAATCAATTTTATGGTACTAATATCTAATTAAAGATAAGTAAAGATGCTACAATAGATTATAAATTGCAAAAAAAAACAAGTCTTCATAGTGTTGATTTATTAAAATATGAAAATCTTGTAGTAATTATTAAAGAAAAAGCACATAAAGAGAGTGAATCTTGTCGAAAATCTAGTCGTGATATAATTTACTATTCATAGCTCGTTCGACACAAATAGGAACTTTTCCATTATATTCTCCAATTAGAATTGGTGCCAATATAATGATTGAATTTAAATGAAGATGGAAAGTTTGATAGATGACCGGAAAAGGAATTGTCGAAAATCATCATTGTACCCCTAAAGAAACACAATGTGTGGACGTTGCAGGGATGATTGTTGCGACCATTCGGTGTTTTAACATATGAACAGGAAACGTTAATTTTTGTCAGTGTCTATGGTTCAGGTATAACGGTTAAATGGTACTTACTCGTATGTATATTATTATTATTAGAATTTTGAGTAGGTTGTTTGAATTGTTCCTTGTCCTACGTAAATTTTGCAATAAGATTTTTTTTTTATATTGTTCTATGATAATATCTATAACTGCGCTGGTCGACAGTTTATATGCCAAATTGTAACTATTTCCAAGATTTTTCTTCTATAACAGTTCAAAACAATAGTGAACATCAGGCAAAAGTAATTACCTGTATAAGATTCGCTTTTTCGCTAATGATAACAGAGAAAAAAAAGAAAATTACAAGAAATAGTACACGCAAACTAATCGTCTACTATGTTGTTGTTGATTAGTGTAAATTACAAAAATTTATAAATTGAAAGTAAAATAGAATTACATTTCCTGTTAATAAATCATTAATTAACCAGACTATACGTTCATTTTTTTCTGTAATTTTAAATGAAAATTTTCGATCTTTTTAAAACTAACAATAATATACCGGTTGGTGGCAACGTTCTAGGTACATAGGCGAAAAGAGAGATAGAGATTTTGTATAAGGGCAACAGTGACAAAAATGTACAACGTGAAGGGAGGGGGCTTCTTCATTGTCCAGAGCAGGTGAATTTCTACCTAAACAAACCAATTTTTGTCTCTCTGTTGCCCTTATACAAAATCTCTATAAAGTGTTCTCACTCCCGCCCCGGCCTCTTTTCGCTTATGTACCTAGAACCTTGCCACCAACCGGTATAACTGTTTATTATTTAATATTTCTATATTATTTGAAAATATAATATTATTCATGTCACGAACTGCCCTATGTGTAGGCTTTTATGGGTCTTATGTAATTTTATTGTAATCTAGTGTAATACGTAGATATAACAACGGAAAACAGGAAATACACGACTTTTTCGTAAAAAATGTAAAAGAAGTGAGTTTTTACACATTTTACGGAGCACATAGGTACCGGAGAGAGTTTTTCTTTATTATTGGACAGAGAGAGAGGATATATCGGTCTCGTTAGGGGAGAAAAATCTCCCCTTAAAGTCTTGTATCTGTAGACAATATAAGTAGTTATATAGTTCTTCTATTTTGACTTGGCTCGTTTGACTAAAGACAACAGTAGCGTAATGGAACAAGAATTAGTCAACCCAATATCTGAGCTGATTGTATTTTCTAGATACTTGCTGGTAGTTTCTCAATGGTCTTCTGCCCAGATGTTGCATTTACCATCAATAAACAGATACTGATTTTTGTCTCATTATGCTATTGTTGTGTTTAGTCAAAGAGGCCACATCAAACTAGCGCAACTATACCATTATACTGAATATAGAAATACTTAGACGTAAAAAAAAACAACAGAAGATACTTATTGTATGCTAATTAGTTAACATAATTTCATCAATCCTACTCCTGTGGCTTAACGCTTAATTAACAATAAGTGAATTTGTTGAAATACGTGTAGGTATATTGAATTTTCTTATTTTAGCAAATAATTTATTTAAAATTCATTCTTGCGGCTGTATTTTATTAGATTTATTAGTAAACATTTAATGTCGTAAATTTGTAATTTATTACTTCTTCATCTTCATAAGCTGCCTTATTCTCGGTGAACATTCAATGTAATTTATGACACTATAAATAATTAGTTGAAGGCGCCAATGATTTTGCCAAATGCACATTTAATGTTTATTATTTTAATTCAAATAATAAAGCTAAACGCATCGCTTTTTTGTCCTAGAAAGCCGCGAGAATAATAACAGTGTTCTTTGAAAATTACTTAAAAAATTCAATATTAGGGCGAGTAGTGTACCTCTACCATGATTCCTAATGGGAATACTTTGAGTAAACTGTGTTTTCTGTGCCCCAGCTGGTTGGAGTACATATTGCGAGCGTGTGCCTGCCCCATTACTCCAACCCGCTGGTGCACAGAAAGCCCACTTTACTCAAGCATCCGGAAGGTGAAGCGTGTGGATGCCACTTTATATTAATATTCACCTGCTTGAATTACATCATAATAAACGACTGGAATGTGGTCAATTCTCGTTAAGCAAACAAAAAAAAAAAACACCAGCCATACATTTATGGGTGTAAATTTTTTTCCACTCGTATTCTTCAATTCTTTTTTCCTTCTAGTCACATTAAATGGTACCAGTTTTTACATAACATGTTTTACATTTTAATGACAGACCCGTTTTTGATGCCACTTCGTTGCGAATTAATAACATTACTGACCGACATTTAATTTGCCACCTGTATATATTTAATTAAACAGGCACGTGGAAAAAAACAACGAGAATTTTCTTTGACAACAACTAAACCACTTTTTAGTGGTTTGAACTGTTGCATGTTAACACAAATGTCACCGTTAACTCTACAATTCCGTCAACAACAACCACAATAAAAATATCGAAGGTTTTTCGTACACAAGACAATTAGTTTTTGAAGGGCGAAGGAGATAACAGAACTACGCCCCGTTGTTACCCGGCGCCTCCACCAATTTTGCACAATATACTTGAGAATTTTTATTCTCTCCTTATTTGCAATTTTTGTAACGGAATCAATGCATTTTATTCTCGATACCACAAGAGAACGTGACAAGTCTGTCAAGACATGACCGTTTTACTAATTACACTTGATGAGGACAGGTGGAAAAAATGGCACAAAAGGTCGTCAATGTCAGTATCAGAATCATTAATAATCAATCAAAACTTGTGTTTGGTTTTTTTTTTCGCCTAATAAATATCAAGAGTGATGATTTGTAATTATTATGAATTGGCGGTCATTCGCAATCAGATCTAGACTAAATTTCCATTTTACCAAATTTGTTCAAGAAGTCTGCAAGGCATGACCGAGACTTGTTGCAATTCTCTCGGTCAAGGTTATGGAGCGTTATTCCATCATCTCTGATGTAATAAATTACAAGCTTATATTATTAGTTCAATCAAATAGAATGATTGATCATTTCTAGACATGAATTTAAAATCTTTACGACTGTAATAAGCAGAGCCGTACCTCGATTTTTTAGAGGCTATAACTAAATACAAAAATTATGTTCTATTATGAGAAGATAGCTGATATGCTTTTGCAACGGGTAAGGGTCACGATTTTACCCTAATCAGGTCCGCAAACCAATCTGTAGCGCCTATAGAGACTCGCTGTCTGTGGCTGGAGCCACGCTGACCGTAGGCTAGTTACGGCACTGGTAATAAGTTCTAAAACAGTTACATCATCAAAATCACGACCATTCTTTTAATTAGAATGTAAATCAAATCAGTTTTACTTCTTGGAAATGTTATATTTTTTTCTTTTTTTAATTGTTTAGCATGAAGATCTCAATACTACGACTGCTGGATTTTATTATCACAATATTATTTTTATTGATATTGATAAGATTATCAGTACAAGACAAACAGATCCATTCAAGACAGAAACGAATCCTGTGGGTAACTGCCGATGGTCGTTTAGCATTACCACCAGGAACAACTCTAGTCATCACACCATCATTATCACTGCCATTTGTACGATATCCACCGGATGGATTTTTTTCCAATATGACCGTCAGTCTACCATTTACAAGTAAATTTATTTTTGGTAATAAAAATTACAATAAAATAGAAACGATTCTATTTTAGTTGATTTTAATAAATTGGGCTTAACGGATAATGAGAATCCGTTTGGTGTTGTCCCACCAGTTCTGGCTAGATCAATGGGTCGTGCTGCTGGTGGTATTCTCGCCGATTATATTGGTGGAATTTTAGATAATAGACGTAGTCGAAAACGTAACAAGAAACGATCAATACCGGACCCACCACCACAATATAAATATGCTTTTCATGGTGGTGAACGGGCATTATTGTATACGATCGTTGAGGAATTTCTTGAAAATTTCGGTTTGAATGGTAAAGCATGCTTATTGAGAGCTATTTGTGAAGTGCATGCACATCCATTGAAGAATTTCGGACTATTTGGTGAAATACTTAAGCTATTTTTTACGTAAATTCACAATTAATAATAATAATAAATAACAAAATAATAATTTTAATAAATTGTAGGGCTAGTAAGTCACCGTTTGCTAATATGTTGCAAGAATATGTTGAAGCTGAGAATGCTGGTAAAGGGAATTTACAAGGACCTGCCGAATGTTGGCCCTATATGAAGGATTGTCCTAAATCATTGTTCCTATCAAAACACAACAATTACAGGTGATTATTTTCGATTTTATCTCCACATAAAAATCACTAATTTTTACAAAAATTTACAGTGAAGAAGATAATGAAATTGAAGAAACTGAAAACGATAAAGTTACCTACAATCCGGCCATTAAAAATATGTAAATTAGGACTTTTCTACAGTTAGGGTGACCAACTGTCCCGATTTTCCCGAGACTGTCCCGGTTTAAGCATCGAAAGTCCCACGTCCCGGGAAGCAGATGCCCGGGACGCGAAAGGTGGCGGTTTTTTGGCAATGAGACGACAATATTTGAAGTTATTTATGAAGCATTTGTTGGGCGGATCTTTAGTTTGATGGCTTTCGTCAGCCACTGGTGTCCCGGGTTGACTCTTGGAGATTGGTCACCCTATTTCTACAGCGATAACAAACAAAAAAAAGGTAGTGATATTGTTTTAAACGGGTGTGATTTAAACTAAGTCAAAAATTAAGACAGATTTTTGTACTTTTATTTTATTAAAGTGTATTTGGCATAAAACAATTAAGATAATTGCTCAATTTGTTGTTTTTTTTTGTACAATATATTGGATGTAAAACAAAATTTTGTCATGTATATGTATGTAGAGATAAAAATTGTAAATAATATCAAATCTAACAATTTTGTTTAAATAAATTATGCTTGTTTAATAAAATTAGTTATTTGTGTAACAAGTGCGAAAAGCATCTATTTGTCGCACGGGAAGTGCTCAATGGGGCTTGTTCACCCCCACTCAAATGGTGGGAAATTGCGTCATTACTTTCTCCATTTGGGTGGGAGAAAATTATGGTTCTGAACAATTTGAATGATAGGGCGCTTATACTTCTAACGTCTAGAGGGTACTAGTTTTTTTGAGCATTATAAGGGATACGTTGACAATGCTCAAACAGGTAGCACCCTCTAGAGACGTTAGAAGTATAAGCGCCCTATGTTCAAAACCATAATTTTCCCCCACTCAAACGGTGGAAGCAGTGACGCAATTTCCCACCATTTGAGTGGGGGTGAACAAGCCCCATAGCAACGTGCGGCAAAAATTTTGTCGCACGCTGTGGTACACTTGCCTGCATATAAAAGAGAGCACTTATTGCGGGCCTGTGCAAATCAGACTGCCGAGGGTGGTCTCTAAAAGACAACTTAAGTTTTACAGACCAGAATCTGGCGAATCTGGTAGGAAAGATATTCTATCTCTCCACCTTCTTACTGTAAAGAGAGAAAAAGCCTGGTCTACACTCTATACAGACAAAAATACTAGTATTTCTTACCCAAGAGATGTTCTCTTTTATATGCACGTTAGTGTACAAAGACATACTTTTCCCACCCAAAATGAGTGACTTTCCGCACGATCGTAGAAAAACAAATTAATTAATACTGAAAGCACTTATGGCAAATTGATTATTGTTCTCTAAAAAACCACTCATGTAAGTAATCCTAGGACGGAAATAATCCCTCAGAAAAAATTAATCATGCACCATTATTTAACAAATGTAAAAAAAGCATAATATAAATGAACAACACACCTAAATTCTAAATATTGCAACTTTAAAATGAAAACCGTATAGATTCAAATGAGATTAGTTAGATCTAAATATATGAGTATTATAATCAGTACAATCCAATAGAAAATAATAATAATAATAATAAATATGTATAACAATAAAATGATTATTTTAGAAAAATAATATAATTAAGGTAAGATCTTTAAGGCACCTAATTGGTTTGGTGGTAGCACCCGATATTAAAAGATTTTCTGACTACAACTACTACACTTCGAAACAGCTCGACTATCACCCAATTTGACTGTATCCTCATCATCCTGGCCCAACATACCGTTATCGTGACGTCTCTACAACGATAAAATATTGATATAATGCAGAACAAATATAGATTGAATGATGTTTGTTGCATCTTTATCTGCAACGGTCAAGGAGCTATCAAATAATTGCGCACTATTGACTCATTATACAGAAAAAAACTGATATAATTAAGTTCAAGGCTAATAAATTGTGTGTGTGTGTGTGTTTTTTTTACCTTGAGTTCTGTGGCAAGACATAGAAAGGCATCTTCAACATTTGAATTATCTTTAGCACTAGCTTCTAGTACGAATAATACCTCCGGCATATACTGGCACATAGCTTCAGCTTCTTCAAATTCAACTTCTCGTAATGTTTCCAAATCAGCTTTATTACCAACTAATGCTAATAATACACTACTACCAGAATAACGACGGACTTCATCTACCCATCTAGCAACTGATAAGAATGATGATCGTTTCGTTATATCGTATACAATGATAACACCATTTGCTGAACGATAATAACTCTGTGTTATGGTACGGAAACGTTCTTGACCTGCGGTGTCCCAAATTTGTAGCTAAAAAAAAATTACCAGAGACATACAAATAATTGTTATAATTTTATTGAATGATAATTATAGGTAATTACCTTTACTTTTTTACCATCTACCATGACTGTTTTCATTGAAAAATCAACACCTATTGTATTACCATGACGTTCTATAAATGTACCATTTTTGAATCTTTGAACGATGCAAGTCTTACCAGTACCACAGTCACCAATTAGAACGATTTTAAATAGAAAATCAAAGGATTCTTCATTGGGTATTGCCATTAATGTTGTTGGATTTCGTGTGGTCATTTTGGAAATAATAATTCTTTTTTTAAACAATAATTCTTAATTGTTCCACAAATATTTACATTTTATAGGTTAGAGTTCATTTGGGGGAAAAACCAAAATCACTAAGACCAAAAATTACCAGATACGTAGTGTAGAGTTTATGAACATAAACATGACTATTTTCTTTAAAAAAGCGGTCAAATTCTTGATAAGCTAGCACATTAGAAAATCCCGTATGGTTGTATTTACCCAGTCGTTTTTTTAGCGATGTCACGTATAATTTACGGATACGTATTTTTTTTTATATACTGGAGGACTAGCAACAATTCATAACCTATATTATACTTAAGTTTGACAACTGACAACTTAACCTAACTTTTTTGGTTCCGATAACAATGGTAAATTTTAAAATAATTGAGATTTTTGATAATATTATCAATTTTTAGGACATTTCATCAATTGAATTACCCCCAATTCTACCTGATATTACTGAAGAACTCAAAAATTATCTAATTTGTCCTGAACATCTACCAATTCATCGATATGAAAGGAACCAAGAATTTTGGCCCAGAAAACCGGATCCAAAACAGTTATTCTATTATGAAACATCACCACCATGCTCTACACTTAAAGTAAATCAATTTTCCAATCAATTTACGCGAATAGAATGTATATTTATCACATAAATTGTAGGTACAAAGGGACCCTAATACTGGTGAAATTCTTGAATTCAAAGAAGTCTCTCTACAATCCCCAGGTGCAGATGCCCAGAATTCGATGTCATTCAATCGTGCACCGGCACCACCATCAGAAGCTACACGCGGCAATGCTTCATTTATCCCATTTTGGCCGGGCAGTTTCCCAGATCCTGTCACTCAATTACCTAGACAAGAATTACTAGAAACCGATCTACTAACAGTACCCCCGGGATTCAGTTATGGTCTTAGATTTGATAAAGATGGTAAAATTGTAGGAAATGATGGTGTCGATCAAACTACCGAAAAAATTGAAGAATCACAAGTGATCGATTTACTAGAAATTGTCGAACAGGGTCAAAATTTCTTTGGTACTTTAGAAAGTATCCAGTCAGTTAAAGTCGACGAAATTTCTGGTCGGAAACGATCCGAAAATTTACCAGAAGAAGATGAAATTCTACCAAATGAACCACCGATTTTAAAGATTAGTAGTGTACCACCACCGACTGAATTAAAAGGTACTGAATGGGCAATACTTTTAGATACAACAAAACCGATAAAAGATTTCCATGAACGTATACCAGAGATGGCAATTGAATTTCCATTTAAATTGGATACATTTCAAGAATTGGCAATTTTACAATTGGAACAACACAATCATATATTTGTGGCTGCACATACATCAGCTGGTAAAACTGTTGTAGCCGAATATGCAATTGCTTTATCACAAAAACATATGACACGTACGATTTATACATCACCGATAAAAGCGTTATCAAATCAGAAATATCGTGATTTTAAGAAGGTTTTTAAAGATGTCGGTTTGATAACGGGTGATTTTCAAATAAATCAAACAGCATCATGTTTAATAATGACAACAGAGATACTGCGTTCAATGTTGTATTGTGGTAGTGATATCACCAGAGACTTGGAATATGTAATATTCGATGAAGTACATTATATTAATGATAGAGAACGTGGACATGTATGGGAACAAGTATTAATCCTATTACCATCACATGTATGTGTTGTTCTGCTAAGTGCAACCGTACCGAATACAATTGAATTTGCTGATTGGTTAGGACGTACACATAAACGAAAAGTCTATGTGATAACAACATACAAACGACCGGTACCATTACAGCATTTTCTCTATACAGGTATGGGTGGTGGGTCGCGTGATAATCGTTATTTAATCTTGGATTCGGATGGTTGGAAAACAGGTGGTTACACAAAAGCCATTGATTCATTACCGAAACAAGATCCAAAAACTGGCTACAATAAACCACAATATATTAATTATACACCGAAACAGGAGAAACAATTATGGACTGGTCTAGTTGATCATTTGAAACGTAATGAATTATTACCGGTGGTTGCATTTACATTTTCACGTGCTAAATGCGATCAAAATGCCGAAAATCTAATAAGTCTAGATTTAACAACAGCCAAAGAAAAGGCACAAATTTATATGTTCTTTGAGAAATGTATAAAAAATCTAAAAGAACCTGATCGTAATATACCGCAAATTTTACGTATGAAAGAGATTTTACATAAAGGTATCGGTGTACATCATAGTGGTGTGCTACCGATTATTAAAGAAATCGTTGAGATGCTCTTCCAAAGTGGACTCATTAAAGTAATTTGTTGAAAGATGTTGTGAATATGTTAATAATTATTTGATTGTTTTTTCTAGTTATTATTTGCTACTGAAACATTTGCAATGGGTGTAAATATGCCAGCACGTACTGTAGTTTTTGATTCAATACGTAAACATGATGGTCAAGAAGCTAGAAATTTATTACCAGCTGAATATATACAGATGGCTGGTCGTGCTGGACGTCGTGGTCTTGATAAGAAAGGTACTGTAATTATTTTATGTAAACAAAAAGTACCAAATGTAGAAGAATTAAAAGCAATGATGATGGGTATACCAAGTCAATTACAAAGTCAATTTCGTTTAACCTATGGTATGGTATTGAGTTTATTACGTGTTGAAAGTTTAAGTGTTGAAGGTATGATGTTGAGAAGTTTCGGTGAAGCTGATCATCAAAAACGTATGAGTGAATTACAAGAGGAATTAAAACAATTAGAACAAGAAATTCAAGAATTATATACACAAGATTTAAGTAGTTATTTACAGCCATTAGTTAAATTCTATGAGAGTGCTAATGCTTATATTGAATTGAGGAATGGATTTTTGGTAATTTTTAATGATTAATAAGGTTCTCCGTGCGAGCTGTATGCATTTTTCGCCATAGCGGCTGAATTAAAAAAAAATGCAACCACCAATTCATGTCTTGAAGGGGAGCTCTGCGCCGAGCGAGTATATTGTGTTGCCTACAATGCAATTTTCGACTTTTTTTAATCAAAATTTTCAGCATTCCGAAACGTGATAGGATATTTGCTTTGCAGTTTCAATTGCTCTATCAATTGGTATAAAATTCTTCCCATTCAATGCATGTAGATGTAGAGGTTTAGGCGGAGCTGGGTCTCCCCAGTGGTCTATTGTAAGCCTCGATTTTTCAGAGTTCCCTACAGTCCTGTGCCCTGGATAAAGCCCAGGGTGTCTCCAAAGGATAGCCTCTGTACCTCCTGAGATTTGATGAATGGCAACCCGAACCAAGAGTGCCTCAGTTCAGAAAGAGCAGGACACTCGCGCAGCACCTGAGCCGCCGTCTTGTCGTCCTCTGAACATTTCCTACATGTGGGATCATCTATGACGCCCAACATTGTGAGGTGCTTGTTTAAGTGGCAGTGCCCCGTTAGGATTCCTACTACTTTTCTTAAATCAGCTCTGTTTAATGACAGAATCTGTTTCGAAAGCCTCCTGGAAGGACCTTCTGCCTGTCGTGCCTTTGGATATTCCAACCAGTAGTTTTTGTGGGCTTCGCTTGCCCACTTACTAGTTAGCGACTTTATTGTGGTGGTGGCCATCCCCCTAGTGCCGGTTTCGGTCCAAAGAAGCTTTCTGTCGATACCTCTCTTGCCAGCCCATCGGCGATCTCGTTCCTGCGTATTTAAAGCCCGCACGGAGCCTTAATTATTCTAAATTGTTGGTTTATATCGTTGTTTTTCTAGGATTATGCAATGGCTTCCGCGAAACTGGTCAAAATCTTAACACCAGGTCGAATATTGTTGATAACACACGCAAATCATATCAATAAACTAGCTTTATTATTATCAATAGTTCGTGGTAAGAAACCATTATATAAAGTTCTAGTATTAACAGATACAAAACAACAACAAATTGGTGAATTAAAAAATGATTTATGGTATAAAATGGTAGCATTAGCTAATGATAAAATCTTCATACCATCATCATC
Organism: Iselma pallidipennis; assembly: GCA_037464855.1. Classification (NCBI taxonomy): domain Eukaryota; kingdom Metazoa; phylum Arthropoda; class Insecta; order Coleoptera; family Meloidae; genus Iselma; species Iselma pallidipennis. The sequence goes on along the minus strand of JAZBHA010000132.1, from coordinate 18,829 downwards.
AACTGGTCATGATGTTCTGACAATACCATCTGAGGATATCTTTGAAATTACTGATAAATCATTAAAAATCGATACTGATTTAGTTTATAAAGATTGGGATAAACGACAATTGGAACGTTTTCGTAATGATCCAATTGGACAGACATGTCAACAAGCCATACAAGAATTATATAAATTATCAATGGCATCAATAACAAATACAACAACATCTAAAGATAATAATAAATTGATTTATTATCATTTAATACGTGATTTGAAAATTAACGAAGACACAATTTATCAGAATCTACAAGAAATGTATCAATTAAAAGATAAATTAATTGATCATCTACCAAGTACACAAATACCGAATTTTGAACAACAATTTGAATCGGTTTTTGAACGTACATTCAAAGAGAAACGTCGTGATAATTTGAAATTTCAATTATCCAGTGCCAGTTTATCATTATATCCGGATTATGAGAATAGAATTAAATTGTTACGATCTCTGAATTATGTGGATCATCAAAATAGAGGTAAATTGTTTAAATAATAATCATGATCAAGTGATAATTTTTTTTGGGGGGGATTTTTTTAGTACAATTAAAAGGTCGTGTTGCTTGTGAAATGGGTATGAATGAATTATTAATTACTGAATTGGTATTGAGGAATGTTTTAAAGAATTTAGAACCGGCAGAAGTTGCTGCATTATTATCAGCATTAGTTCTACAACCAAAACGTGATAATAACAGTAATAATGAAGATATGGCAGAGATGACTGCAGATTTAAAAAAAGTAAATTATCAAAAATTCTAACAATTATTTTAATATATAGAATTATTTACCGATGAGGCCATTTCACCGTTGAAAATCATCGAAAAAGTGCTTTCTGGCCGTGAGTCGGAATCGAACCAACGTCCTTTCGGTATCGCGCCGACTACTCAGACCATCCGAGACAATGTGTATGGCTTTGGTCGCTCAGTTGGTCAGAGCAGTCGGCGCAATACTGAAAGGACGTTGGTTCGATCCCAACTCACGGCCAGAAAGCACTTTTTCGGTGATTTTCAACGGTGAAATAATTATTTTAATCGTTTTCTTGTAGGCGATCAAAGAAATGCAAGATATTCATCGTGAAATTGGTGATTTAGAAGTAAGTCTTTTTATACGATCTGATGAGTTTCATGACGATTTAAATTTCTCGTTAGCTCAAGTCGTTTATGAATGGGCGTCAGCTAAGGTTTGTATTTAAGTTTTCCTTGTAAACAAATATTTATTGTTTTTTTCTTCTTTAATTAAAGCCTTTTGCTGCAATTATGGAATTAACTGACGTCCAAGAAGGTATAATTGTACGTTGTATCCAACAGTTAAACGATACAATCTGTGATGTACGTAATGCTGCACGTATTATTGGTGATCCTGAATTGAAAAATAAAATGGAAGATGCTTCTACAGCTATTAAACGGGATATTGTATTTGCTGCTAGTTTGTATACTAATGAAGTTTAGTTAACTGTTTATTGAAGACAAAAAAAAATACAAAATTATTTTATTACCAGTCAAAAATTATTGTGTCTGATCAATAATCCACAACATATTAACTCCAGCTCTACCTAGATTAACACGTCCCAACATTCCATGTTCTTTTTGATTGACGATATATAAAAAGAACAAAATACTATGGAAAAGATTACTGTAACCCTAGAAAAAAGAATTTTTTAATATTTTGGAAAATTGAGACGCAAATTCCAACATACTTTCACCATTTCGTAGATTGTTTCACCAACAATGACACGATAATGTGGTGGTTTCTCGGAGACTTGTTGTATAAATAGACTATTCGGTGTTAATGTTGGCATCTTATCTTTACATTTAACATAATGAAGACCACTAAATGGCTTCGTGTCAGGCATATTCGGTAATGGCATCAATTGTGTGTCCAAATATGACGCCAATAGGTGCATAATAATCTGGAAACAAACAATTTCGGATCAATAATGATTTTTTTTGGTTCCGACAAGAATTACAGCAGAATCTGTTGGTAGAGATTCATCCCATTCTCTACCATTATAACTACTACCACCATTCCATTTAAATTCACTCATACAACCACCTCTTGCCAATTCTCGTATACGTTTCACTAAATACTCTTGATTCGGTGTAATTTCTAAAAATGGTATCAGTGTTGATAATGATGGTATAAATTGTAGAACATGTTGCATTTGTGCTGTTTTTCTTAAACGATCCAAACCAACACAACCAATTTTTATATCAGATAAACCTTGGCGATCTAATGATTCATCAATACGTTCAATTTCTTGTACTAAACGTTCTAAAATCGTCTGTGATATCCATTTACGTAAATTCTCATTCCAACGTGTCAATGCAACAATATCAACATTCATACGATTCCATGCTAATAATGCGGAATTTTGTGATGTTGCCGGTGACGAACTATCATCGATTTTACCTTTCGGACTACTCGTACTTGAACTCACTAGAATTGATTGGATTGTTACAAAAAAAAATCAATTAAATTCTGTATAATAAACCAACACACCTGGTGATGGTACTGATAATTGGTAGGCACATTTTTTCAAAAATGACGACATATCTTTAGCATTTTTGGTAATTGGATGACTCCAAAATGAACTGAGAAGATTCGTTTGTTGTCCACTTTGATTATTTAAATTATCAATACTTCTATTATTCTCAAATTCGGTTAGATATTTCTTTAAATCATTCTCATCCGATATAAATTCAATACCTGATGTATCCTTATATTGTATATTGGCGAATGTTTGTTCTGGTGATGAATAAATTGAACGATTTGATTCGTTTATCTTGTGGTAAGTCCATGATGGTGATGACATTGAATAATTTAAACCTAAAAGTTTTCTAGTTAGATTTTCGACCTCAAAAACAATAATAATAAATTACTATCATTTCCGGAGATATTAGAACGCCAACTCAATGCTGAGATATCCATTGGTGTACTTGAAGATGGGAAAGAACTGGAAGTTTGTGAGAAACTTTGATTCGGTGTTGTTGGGTTCCATGAGACACTTTTATCAACAATTTTAAAATCAGGATCTAGAAAAATTACAATAAATTAATCGAATTGTTGATACAAGGGGCACAAATTACCTGAATCATTGATTCTCAATAATTTCTTTTGTTCTAAAGTAATTGGTATTTGTTCTGATTTTAAGGATAAAATTACTAATTGAAAAACATAATACAATATATTGATTGTTAATATTAGTAATAGAATATATTCGAAAATGTTTAAATAAGTTGGATTCGAGGGGCATGATGATGATCTTGAATTAAAAAACAACAAATATGAAACATGTGTTTACAACAAATTACAACAAATACTTACAAGTCATATAAAATAATTGATACTAAAACTACATTTATGGTACACCAAAGTATACCTTTACGTACAATACGACGATTTCTTTCCACTTTCAATTTATGTTCTAATGCAAATGAATTATTTGCAGGGAAAACACTACGATTTGGTCTAGAAAATTACAATATAACCTCTAAATAATTTGCGAAATAAATTAATATACAATAAACTTACGTATATGAAACGGCTTTAGAACAATTTGCGGACATTCTTTTAATTCAAAATAATAATAAATCTTCAACGGAAAGTTTGTTATGAAAACTGTAACATTTTGAAAGCGGAAATGATTTTTAGGTTAGGTCGCCGCCAAAACTGGATTGTCTAATTGTAGCACTGGTCGTCCACGATTTAAATTCAATTAATTCTTGGCTAATACATAAACCAACAAGTATGATCGGTATATATTAAAGGTCTCTCTATATTACTTATCAAAAAGTTTTTTTTGCAAATTTATTATATTTTCTATTTTACTGCGTGACTGGCGCTACAATTAGATATATACAGGAGCACCAATGCGCCGTTACAAAAACAAAAGTTACTAGATTATTCACTAGATTCACAGCATATAAAGGAGCCCTTGCACGATCGATCTTGTTGATGTACATTAGATATTGACCTATATTGATAATAGGTCCAATATATTGAAAGAAATTAAGTGTTAATTGAATAAAAACATTTATTTATATAATAAAATTATTAATACATTATTTTTTGAATTTACTTGTTGTCTCTCCACGCCTCCTTTTGTTCAACGTATTCCTAGGATCATAAATTTCAAACCAATCGTCATCTTTTTTATTAGCATCTTTAGCCAGAATTGGTGTTTTCTCTTGAAAACTCAATCGATGAGCAAACCTACAAAAAGCAACAATTAGAACAATTAGACAACAAGTTCAATAAATCTAAAACCATTCTTCATCTTCATCAATTTTTCCTTTATCATTGCTTGCATTATCATCATCATGATCATCATTTTTACCATCATTATCATCATCATCCAATTTCCGTTTAACAGTTTGTAGTTTCTTTTTGAATTTATCTAGAAGTTGTAATGTGAATTGTTCACGACTGGCTCCTTTTTTCGGTAGTGCATCCTTTTTCGATTTATATTTATCGTATTCATTCATATATTCTTGTACAGTTTTATCATGTTCCGATTTTTTATTATCTTCTTCTGTTCGTTCTTGATCACGTTTCAATTTATTTTTATGATATTCTTTCTTTACATCATCGATTTCTTTACGAATCTCATCACTACAAAAATTCATCAATTAATCAATACTAATTACAATAATTACAAGGATTACTATTTTTTCTTTCGTTTTTCCTGTTTTTCTTCTTCTAAATGTGATTTATACACATCCATAACGTCCGTTGTCGAAGCTTGTGTCGTTTCAGGGACAGCAACGGTTTTTTTACCACTTTTAGTCAGTTTTTTTCGTATATTTTCGAGTTGTAGTTCAGGATCAATTTCAGTTTCTTCTTCATTCTCTTCACTAACGATCTTTTCAGTTTCTTTACTCAATTTCGGATCATCTTTAATATAAAATAAATATCACAAGAGGGAAAAAATACAGTTAGACGTATATTTTACCTAAAACATCATGTGTAGATTTGCCTTTCCCGGCGAATTTCTCATTCACCCTAGTCGATTCTTCTTCATCTTCTTCTGCTTCAGCTCCAAATGATAACAACTTGAAATTCCTATCAATAAATCATATTTTATTGTAAATTTGTTATAATAATTGTAGAAATAGAAAGAAATACTTGACACCAGGTTTCTTTTCTTTTTTCTTCTTCTCCTCTTTACCTTCCAGTTTCTTAGTAATTCTCGGTTCAATATCATTAAAGGGATTATATAGAACTTCAGCTTTGATAATTTTATGTGGATAAACCGGCCGTTCATCCCTGATTAAACCCTCCTCTAAACGCAATACATTAAAAATTGTCTCACCAGTAACTTTACCAAATATTGTATGTAGATTATTGAGTTCAGGTGTTGCTGCTAATGTAAAGAAAAACTGTGAACCATTATCATCTTTACCAGCATTTGCCATTGCAAGTAGACCACGTCTTGTAAATTTTAAACGTTGATGAAATTCATCTTTAAATGGTTCACCATAAATCGATTCACCACCTGTACCATCACCATTTGGATCACCACCTTGTGCTATAAAACCTTTAACTACACGATGAAATATCGTATTATCATAATAACCTTCCAGGCATAATTGTATGAAATTTCGACAAGTTTTTGGGGTCTCTTTTGACCATAATTCTATATCTATGTCACCGACAGTTGTCTTCAACAGGACCTGGAAGATTTTCGGTAAATATGACAAATTATCGATTTTTAATGATTGAAATATTTAATTTTATTACCTTGCCTGATGTTGGAGGCTCTAAAATATAGATACTACTCATTTTTGTTAATTATTTTCCAATTTTTTAATTATACCAACAAGAACACTACTTTTGAGGTTATATTTATTGACGTCTGTCAGATGTCATCTGTCAATTTAATCGAAATTAAATATACAGGATGATCAAACAATATATTTACAGAGTGTCTCAAAATAGCGTGTAATTTAAGCTAATTAAAATGGAATTTTCTTTAATTAACAATATTATAAAATTTTATTGCTATATTATCGTGTTTCAATAAAAATACGCTTCATCATTAAATTAATTCATAAAAGTTTTAGTTAATATTTAGAATTTTGTGGATTAACAAACAGAGATAATAATTATGTTGTAAATTAATAAAATTCTTAATTTGATTAATTTTTGAATAAATAGATGACTTGTAAATGACATATAGAGTGATATCTTTAATCAATTTTCGAAGAATTGATAACAGAGATTCAAAAAAATTGACAGGGATCGGGTGAATTCGGTAATCGGCGATTTGGCGCGCTTTTCAAACTTGATTCACCAAATTATTGATAAAACTAGAAAAACATACAATCATTTTGATTAAAATGACTTAAGTCGTATCCAAAATGTTAATGACAACCTATTTTAATCTAAAATCAAATATAGATATGATAAAGACAATAATTATTTGCAAATTTTTTTCTAAAACTTATACAAAGAAATTTTTTCAAATATACCTAGATATATATATAAAAGTTTTAAATTTAGAGATTAGAAACACATCTCAATTGGCTAGATATAGAGTGAGAGCTATCTAAAACATGTGTCTATCTGTTTAATAATACTCTGTTGATTGATAAATATAATAACATTTATTTAATAATTTAATGATAAGAATATTTCTAAATTATAGAATCAGTGATAGTTCAAGTCATATTGGTGTAAACATCTTTAAGTGCATCCACTGAATTTTATTAAAAATTAATAATCATAATAATAATAATAGTGATGATAATAACAAATAAATGTGAACATATTGGAGAAAAAGTTGTAAAATATGCGAAATTCTTCAATTAAAATACATATTCGAATAAGATATGTCACTCAATAGTTACGGCGTTGAAGGTAATTAATTGATTAATTATTATTATTATTATTACTACATAAACATTGTTTTCTTTTATCGTTAATAACAATAAGAATAATTGATTGTTATGTTATAATTGGGTCAATGTGTACCTACACGTTATAGGTATAATAATTATTGCAGTTTTTTTTAAACTTACAAGTACCTAGGTAATTCGTATAATTAAAACTATAGATTTGTATTGATTTTTGCGGTTTTTGTTATGTTTCTTCTGAGAAATTTCAAATGTTTCACGTGTAAAAAAGGTAAGGATCGATTTATTAAATTATTCTGGCATCAATTCAACAGATTTTAAAATTAAAACAATTCTGTTTTTATTATCTGTGGAATATTGTAAATGCGGAAGTTTTATTGTTTTTGTGATAAAAAATTGGAATTTCGACAACTAGGCCGTCTGCTTACATCTAGAAAACAGTTTATTTATTTATTCATACTATTTTACTCTTGATAGGGAGGTTTTTTCTCCTAATTGTTACCCCTTTGTTTGGAAAAAGAGAAAGGATAGTTTCTGCTTTCTTTTATACAGGGTGATTCTTAAATCGTTTACATAAATTAAACCTCAGCATCCCTATGGGGAATAGAGTACAATAAGGGTGTTTTGCGTGGTCAAAGCGACAAAAAAAATTTGGGCCAAAATTGGCCCTATTGTTGGATGGGCACTGGACGAGTTACTAACCTACCGTAATGTTGTTGTCTAGCTGATAAGAATGCCAGTATCAGCACTATGTCGCAGATTTCATTTACCTTGAACGACACAATTCCTAGTAACCTACTTTTTAAAACACCTAACACATGCACGTATGGCCGGCATTTTCCACACACGACACGTAGAAAACTACCCCAAAGTTGTCCTAAATGATGGGCCGGCTCACTCAGGGACCATAAGACGATTGGCACCCACCTTAGACGGGTTGTGCCTAGACGGTATGACCAGGACAGACGGCGTCTCATTTTGCCCACGGTGCACAATCATACCCCTCCTACACACTACACTAATTAATTAGTAATGCTAATCAACGAGCCGAATTCACCCACAAATACCGCGGACAATTACGACACGCTCCTCCATGCACTGGTAATAGCGGACTGTTACGTCGCATTTTTACCACCGCTTGCCTGTCGTGTATCTAAAAGTGCTTATCAATTAGCAAATTTCTTCGATATGTCACGTCTTGCACGTCTTGCACATTTGGGCCCTTCCAGCGGCTCGTCAACTGTTGGCCCCATTTTCAATGCCTTTTTTCTCGAAACCGGGGCCATTTCGACCCCCCATCGTATAATGAAACTCGGCCTCATTTTGAGGGCCCTATACGTGGTTAAATTTATGTAAACCATTTAAGAATCAGGTTGTATAGAGAGGGCGCGAAGTTAGGGCAGAAAAATATCCCGGTGTAATATGCACCCACCTTTATAGTTAGGAAACCGTGACAAATAAGTAGGTACTTCAGTTGAACAGCAGGACTATACAGTAAACTTTCCCGCCTAAATCGAGATACCTATACAAAACCATATAGCTAAGGTAGTAGCTCCAGAACATCTTTTTTTGAAGCAATTCATAATCAACAAGAAACATTAGAAACTACTTACAATTAGCTTGAGATGAAAACGAAACTCGCGCATTTTCCGATTTTGCCCCGTGGACGGTTCCTGAAGCAGATTAACATTGGCAGTAATGAAAATCTTTGGGTTACCAGCCTTCGTGAGCCCATCAATCCTTGTCCATTTGGTCGTGATAAAATCGTATAAACGCCAGTGGTCTTCAAACTGTGATCTGCGGAACTCTGAGGTGCCACGCAGTCTCTCCAGTGATCCTGCGAGTCAAAGTCAAAATTCGAAAGAATTTTTGATCAAAAATTTGTTATCCACCTAAATATCACACCATATTGATATCTTTCCAATGATTTTTTAACAATTTTGCCCACAAAAAGTTTTATCACTTTTCGTGCCATTGCATTTATAATTGCACCATTGCATTTAAAATTTTTCAAGTAACTATTGGTATTAGACGATCACAAAACCCGTTAATAAATAAATGCATAGGTATTGCAGAATGTTGTGAACAACATAATAGCGGAGGAATATTTGAATCAGTGCTATACGTTTTTACCCCAATATGTATATACCGAATATGGCTTTGTAGGGGTTCCCCCTAATTGAAACCAGGTTTGCATTCCCTTTTTTTCGGTTTCGGTATGTTTTTGCTGCGAAATTTCGAATTTTTCAATTGTCGAAAAGGTAAGGATTGAATTAAATTATTGTTCTGGCATCAATTCAAAAATTAAAACAATCTTTTGTGGGAGACTGTAAATGCGGAAATTTTGTGATATAAATTTGGAATTCATACAATTACTCTGCCTGGTTAAAATCTAGAAGCAATTATTTATTCATACGTTGTCTTGTATCAGTCATGTTTATTATTATTACAATTATCGTCTTATTTAATTAGTATTTTTGAAAATTTGATTCATTTTTCATTAAATTTTCGATTCTGTTAATGGAAAATCTAGAAACGAGTGTTATTTATAATTATCCATTGCTGTTATGTTTTTATTTTCCGGTACAATTTTATCAGATCGTCGACCTTTCTAATGATAATTTTAGATTTTCCTCTAATAATAATGGCTACTTCTATTTGCCTTTCTTCTGAGATTTTATCAAGATAATCTCAACGTGAAATTTATATTTTCATTATTTATGTATAGACTAGAAATTTTCAAGGACTTTTCATACTTTTACATTAAAATTTACTTATTTTATTTATTTTAAATGAACAACCAATTCTTTGGGAGATATATTTAATAGAAAAACACCACAACAACCAATAATTCCAACTTTTTTAGTAATAAAACTGTTTACTTCAAAATACATAAGGGCAGATTTTTATACCCTCTCTCTCTGTCTCTCTCCAAAGACAATGAGGAAACTATCTTTTTCCCCTTAACTGGAAAGAGAAGGGGAAAGTTTCAGGAGGATAATCTGCGTATATGTACAGTTACGTGTACATAAAAGAGAACGCTTTTTGTGGACCTGTGTAAATCGGGCTGCCGAGGATGGTCGCCACAAGACAACTTAAGTTTCACAAACCAGAATCTGGCCAATTACACTAAAGAGATAAAAAGTCTGACTCACAATCAGACGAACGAAAATACTAGTATTTCTTACCCAAGAGGCGTTCTCTTTTATGTGCCCGTAACTGTACCATAAAGGGAAAATTATACCTAAATGGGGAGACTATACTGCCATCCTTAAACACTTCTACATCCGATTACTTACCAACGATTCAAGTTCTCCTAATAATTTTCATAAAATAATAATTTAAATTCAATTGGCAATTGGATTTTCCAAATGCACAAATTAAAAAATCAACATAATAATTGATAGTCAGACAAACAATACAATTGAAATAACTTGTTGCTACTCAAGAGAACTTGTCAAAGTTACCAAAAATCAAAATTAAACCACTTTTTAGATAATCCAACTTTGATAATAAATAAGTAAATAAATAAGTAAGCCAAAAAAAAGTCGCCTTATCTTTATAAACTGCGTCGGCTATTTTTTATTTATAATTTAGCAATTTTTTCTATATCAATTTGAAATTTTCCTATAGTTATTTTGATTTTTAATAAACCTATGTCATACTCCACAATAGATAGAGCCAACAACAAAAAGCTCCATGTAGTCTATAAAATTTTTTATTAATAAAACTAACTAATGGCCTTTAATCGATTTGTAAACATTGTATAAGATAATTTGTTGTTTGAATAGACTATCATTATAATTATTGATAAGAATTATATTATTAGTGAAATTGCTCTTTTTTTCCATTGTAGAGTGTCCTTTACATAATCACAGTAAATGCCAGAAACGTCCCAGAACATTAAAAGGACCAACTCGTGTCATACGACTATGTCTTCTTGGTATATTTTTACCAACACTTCTAATCGCATTACCATTATATATGCGTTATTATGTGTATGGTAGTCAAATGTATCCATTAGCAATGTCTGATATGAGATTGATTGATAATAGAATTTCAACAACGTGGTGTCAGGTAATTTTCCGATTTCCTTTATTACAATTAACATAATTCTAATAAAACTGAATACCTAATATGAACATAAACAAATAGCAACAAAAGGTCCAAGTAAATGCAACATTTAATGCATTTTTATTAGCTGATACACCTGTCTTATCACCAAATTTGAAACCAATGAGTATGGTGAGACATTTGATTTTAGAAGACGATACGAAAGAATATTGGGGTTTTTATTTATTAAAAGGATCATCAGTGACTGTATCAACGTGTGTTAGGTGATTATCCTTTTCATAATAAATCTTTTTAAAATATCGTTATCGTTCGATCAATTGTATAGATGGCCTGGTGCTTCATTGATTATGATAAGAGGTCATAAACATTTACATGAATGTGCCTATATTGGTGATAATTCATCAGAAGAATTGGATGAATTAATTGAAGCAATTCGTGAAGGTACTTACGTTCCACCACCATCACCACCATCAGTCAATTCAACAAGAACTAGTCGTGTTAATGAGCCGGATTTGATGAGACGCCATCAACAGGATGTACAATTCCATCATCCAATCTATAATAATTCAAATAATAATTATACGATTAAAACATTCATGGATACATCACCGGATATAACTGATCCGAAATTATTAACAAGTATCTTGCAAGCATTACAAGAGAAATCACAGAGAAAGAAGAGTAAAAAGACAAAAAGTGAAGAACTCGATGATGATTATAAGATTCATATAAATCGAAGTTCGAAGATAGCTGATGGTGAAGGTGGAAACTTTAAAATTGAAGCACCACATCTGGAACAGACTCAATCACAAGAAACTCTAGATTTGATTCTAAGAAAATTACAGAATTTAGGTGAAAAACGTGATGATATTTTAAGAGAAATCAATAGAAGATTTGAGAATAATACTTCGAAATCCACTGATGAACAAGTTATTAATATGAAAGGACGGCAATATTCCAAACCGGCAGTCGATTTCGATGATAATATTGATACGGCCCGTCGGCGACGAGATATCACAATTTCCACAATGATCGATGCAAATCTTGCAGAAGATGATGCTGAACATGATTTAGGGATTGAAGAAGTAAACAATTTCTTGTAATAAATTTAGATATTTTTTGACTAATTCTCGACTCTTTGTTTTCAGGGTTTTAATCCTGATGGTATTGCCGATCATCGTGGTACATTTAATCAAACGAATTTAAACGATTATAGTAATAGTGAATTTTGGTCGTCGTTTTCAAGTAGTGAAGAAGCACTCTTGAATTGTGCTGGACTTATATTAAATTTACCATTAACACCACACCATAAGTGTACACCGGAATTGGGCGAACAAGAAGCTGAAGAGACATATCTTGCCAATTCAATCACTTACAAGTAATCAGCTAACAATTAGACAATTTTTTTTTCTAAAATATTGATAAGAAATATTTGTAGGGTACCGGTGAATGGTTATTATTTCTTTGTGTTCAATAGTGAAAATGAAGTCCAACCGAATTATATTCGTGTACATTTTCATCTAAAAAAAACCGTTTATAATGTATCGAATGCTGTTGCATCATGCACGAATACATCCGATATTTGTGCAATGGATTTACGATTTTTCTCATCTGAAAAATTAGTAATGGAACTACCAGTAAATGATAATGATACATTATGGAATGAAGAATTTATTGTGATATCTGAATGTGAACCAAGAACTGCAGTTTATGCAATTTGTGTGATAGCTGTACCTGTACTTGTGGTGCTTTTTGCATTTTCGTGATATTTAAAAGAGAAAAAACTATGAAAAAAAAAATATTTTGTTGTATATGTTATTGTTTATTTTTAAATAAACAAATATTTGAAATTAATAAGGGTGTGTTTTATTGTTCCCAGAGCCGGCGCTAGGGTCCTTGCCGCTCTTATGCAAGAATATTTAATTGTTAACCTACTTTTCCGTCTGAGGTGCCCTTACCATTGGCACCCCTTGATATCAAGCGCCCTTATGCCCAGTGTCACCTGCTTACTGCGTTCCGCCGGCCCTGATTGTTCCAATGAAACCATGAGAAACTCACTTAAAAAGTATGATCATGGGCCAGTTTCATAATCAACTTTAGCTGCTCAAATCACAGTCTAAGCCCGAATGTTGAATGTTTGTACATCTTTGTTTATCTAGAAACGCGAGTAATCTGGTCAACATGCAATAAACTTAGACTGTGACTTTACACGCGAAGAAAAAGCGATTTAAAATGACGCAAATTGCAGTAAATTAAGAAATAACTATGGTTGATAATTTTTTTTGTTGATAATCCATAACCAGTATTAGATATGCATTATCAATGTAAAAGATGCAAAATTTCATGGCCTCCTATTATCGAATGGAATATTTCTACTTTTTTATCTTTGAATTTTTTTATCGTTCTAAAACAGTGGTGATAATTTCGCCTAAATCCCAAGCGAGATGATGTGTTAAGACACGCTCTTTTAATCCGTCAGTTAATTTAAGTCAGTCGCTTACAAAGATCGGATTATCGATTAAAAAAATTATTAGGGGTAGAGATATTTGTAAAACTGTATAGAAGCGTTCATTAATTAACAAAGTTGTTTAATTTCTTGCTTGATTTTATGCAAACAAAATATTCGATAAGTTATAAAAATATTAACTAACAAACTGATAATAATGAAGAGGAAGTTTTCGTTTAAAACAAATATAAACATCCCTTTATCAGTAACGGCAAAGATAATACCGAAATTCAATTGACAAAGGCATCATCATCCCTCTATTGACTGGTGTCCCACCCTTTTGTATTTAAACTGTTATATGTACCATATTGATGCGTCAAAACAACCTTTGTCATCATATTAAGCTCGAGTGATCATGAAAATTGAATTAAGCACATGATTTATATAATAAAATTAATTTCTAAATACCCTGGGAAACATTGTACCTACTTAAGTCGGCTATTTTTTTTTTGGTCGTCTCTAGTAACAAAATAGGGATGTCCCTATGTTACAGTTTGAGGGTTGTAATGAATAAAAAATAATAATAATACGAGTCAAGTTAAGGTGTTTCCCAGCACGTTCTCGTCCTTTCAATTATACAACTAATCAGGGGTTGATAGGTCACGTGCCAGGATTGCCACACGACTTTAACCATACACACCCATAAATATCGTATTAGTTTTCAAATTAGATCTTTTTTAGTTTGTGCATTTAAGGGTGAATCGATCTGATAAAAAAATTCATATATATAAAATTTGGTTGTTGTGTGAAAAATCTGGATTTTTCGACTGGTGATGGTGGAAATGGTGTGGGGGTGGTTTTTGTTACCGACCCTTTTCCTATTAGAATAGATGGAGAGTATTATTGGATTTGAGGGCGGTCTCTTGCTCTTATCTCTCAGTTGCAGGTATGTTTGCTTTGCACTTGGAAAAACATCAATTGTGTGCTTAGTCGTGAGGGATGCTGTAAGGGGTGTCAACAGGGTCGGACTCGAAGGAAAGTACTGTTATTTATTTACGTAAAAAATGCAAATAATTTCCGATTCACATCAATGCTACATCCAGTTTTTTATTGTGGATCCAATAAAAGTAACAAGAACTATTGATTGTTGGAAAGGGGTTCAATGAAATTGGACATACTATCGTTTGGAGGGTGCGATATAAATGTAGGGTGGAGCTACTCTTGTTATCCCGCCTTCATTGCTCACATGGAGAATCTATTGGTCCAGGCGGGGGTGGCTGCTGGTCCAAGATAATCGTGCCAACAAACAGGATATGTGTATCACTGATATTAGAATATTGTTATTCAGACTACATCCGTTCCAAAGAGTGCATCTCATCCTTAAAAATTTTCAAACAGTTAGAAGAAAGAAAAATTGTTTTCAATATAAATATTTAATTTTTCTATGTTGTTGATATTTTTCAAAATTTACCAAAGTTGCAATCTTCTAAGATAAATGGTAAGATTGGACCAATTGTTATCGTGTCAATTGTTAAGTTTTCGGTATCTTTAGCCTATGATAACAACGGTAGGAAACCCTGCTGATATGGAATGGTCTGCAGATGGTGGTGATAATACTGATTATAGTGCATCATCATCACCGATAGTCCGTCGACCACCACAGAATCAAGATCCGGATTCATTATCAGATGAAGATGACTTTTCTGATGAATTTTCAGTTATTGATAGTGACGATGAAAAGAGAGTTTATTCTCAACATCACATCCATCAGGTACATTTTACAATAACTACCATTTTTTTTGTTCGTCTTTCCTTTAGAAAAAGTGATTACAGCAAACTCCCGTAGAATTACCAGTGCGTGGAATTGGTAAAAAAATCTTCACCAATAGCCGTGAACGTTGGCGTCAACAAAACGTTAGTGGAGCATTTGCTGAATTACGAAAATTAGTTCCAACACATCCACCTGACAAGAAATTATCAAAAAACGAAATCCTACGTATGGCAATCAGGTAATTTTTGATTTCCATCAAGTTTTTATCGAGTAATCTTTACAAAAAATTTCTTTAGATACATTCGCCTTTTGACGAACGTGCTGGAATGGCAACAAGCCAATGAAGGTACTATTCAAGTAAAATGTGAAGATTCCACGTTCATTAGCCGTCATAGTTCCACAATCTCTGGTTCGAATACGTTACGGATGAGGGCACGTTTACGTCGTACATCATTTCCATCACAACCACATCCTTTATACGACCGTAATGGAAATAATTTGTTGATGATTGCACCAAACAATCATTTACCGTTGAAAAAGATGCATTTCTTTATCGATATCCACCATCGTAGCACTAGTAATAACAAAATCAAAACCGAAATCGATGAAAGTAACAACAAAAATGAGAAAGATGAAGATGATACGAATCCAGAAGGCAAATCAAAGGATTAGAATGATTCAATATTTTGCCCCCTTTTATTTGGTTTATATCACTAAATGTGACACAAATCATATCCGTTTATTGTAGAATTTTGGTCTTATCAGTAGGAAGTAAATATCCAACTTCCTCTGTATGACA
>JAZBHA010000131.1:105676-124946 GCA_037464855.1 Iselma pallidipennis | reverse complement strand
TGGTCAAATACAACTTTCCTAAAAAATTCAGCCATACTGCTTGAAAAGTCGATTTCAGAACGATTTTTACTGGACTAAATACAGTGGAAGCGTTATGCGATATTTTGGTGTGCAGCATCCACGGGCTGAACCGTTGGAGGTTAGTACTCTCCAAAGCGCATGCGCGAATACGTATAATCTGGCTACTTTACGTGACGAAAGTATTTTTGCCGTGGAAGCTATCACGTATTTAACAATACAGCGCTTCCATTCGGAATATGTATATATGAATCAGCTCCGATCAGTTCTTCCCGCCGCGACAGTCTGTCTCATGTTATCATATGGTGAACATCCTACGTACATTCTTTGTATCTTATATCTTATCTATCTTTGTTTTTGTCTTCTCAAATAAACTATAATATTTACAAGTACAATACATTACGTTTTGTTCACAAAATACAAGGGAAGCGGCGCTTCCACAGCTTCCATGGACTGCACGCCACTGGTTTTAGCGTACATTATTTTTTGTTTGTTTGTCTTTACCTATATGAAATAATCTACCTTTGTTGATGGCATCCCTATTTTATGTGATTTTTTTTAATTCACCTGTTTTTATCATCATATTTCAAACGAGATTTTCGAATTTTGAATTGCTATAGCTGGAACTAAATGAAATATTTATAAATCTTGGGGGTTTTTCCAATAAAATCAATTCTATCTGTCAATATACACATTTATTTATTTTATACTTACTTTATATTTTAGAAATGTGTATATATGTGTTTTACTTTGTTATGTTAACAATTTCAACAATACAAGAATATTGGCAATTAACCAAATCACAAATAGCACGGAAATTTCCGGACATTTTCAATGCTATAACCGTACATATCTATAAATTTCCGTTCTCCTAATTCCCAAGATATGATTACAATTTCGAACAATATGTTTCGAACTTGTAACAGAATATTGATATATAAGGAAGACTCATATTTTTTCGATTGGATTTTATTGATACACCTACACCTAATATTTGTTTATTATTATAGATATATACATATACCTATATATTTTCACTTTTGAGACGAAAAATTGGTTTCGGATTTCAGGTGATAGACGACGTAACAACCTGCTGAAAAAGATGTATGAGGAAGCTACAGCGGAAGTAATCCGCGAGCTCAACGAACCGCCACCAGTTGAAGAATACTGTACCGAATACGATGGAAATTATAATATTCCCGGATGCACGTCTGGAAATGAACATCAAGCAAACAATGAGGTATATGTTTTTGGTGGTAGGTAGTGGATTTCGTTCTGTTGGAATTTCTCGTCTCAAATAAGAGTAGTTATATACTTTGCCTTTCGAATACGACATTTTTCTCCCATCATTTCTGGTGTTACAGTTGTTGTTGTTGTTCAAGTCATCTTCATCTTTGTTTTTCGTTAAAGCTAAGTAGAACAGACAGTTAATTTTCGCGAAAGTGTGTCTTTTGTTGTTACAATAGATACTTTTCGTCAACTATTTTTATAGAAATATAGAGATGGAGGAGAGTTTAGAGTAAGAAATCTGACTCTTAAGATCAAGACATACGACAGGGTTTAATAGTGATTACCATTCACGCAGCGTATTGGATATCCCTGTCCCTGATTTTGCTTACACGTAATCCGTAATTTGCTTAATGACGATTAAACCTTGTCGTATGTCTTGGTATACGTGTATCAAGTAATATATGTGACATACAGACAAACATATCAAATATGCTGCGTGAGCGGTAATCATGATTAACTCGGTCGTATGTCTTGGTTTTTAGCCGTATTCTTGACTTTCAGAAATTCTGAATTTCTTTACAAATTCATGAATGATTGTGTATATCTGATAGGGCAATGATATTGGACAGCTTCAATAAATTCTTTTCTTTTAATGAATATTTAATCTATACTAGCAAACTCTATCAGTACTTTAAGACAATTCTACTCATTCATGAAAAATTTAGTTGATAACTCTACTATTGATGAATAATTGAAAATCGGATTACAATCTCCTGTTAAAATATTGAGATCATAGCTACATTCTTAAGTCCTTTCAATTTTATATAAAAAATTAATTGGTTCAAGTTTTACACTTTCATTTTTACATTATGTAATCAATTGAAATCTTTAATTATATTTGTTTGGAAACTGATTTCCGGTAAATGAAATGGAACGTAATTTTTTCGTGTGTACAAAATAAATTGAAAAACTTCTTTTTGTTATAATTTTCGATAATTAAACTTGTGCTACATCGAATTCCAGTTATTATACCTACCTACCTATATATAGAAAAGAACAAATCAAAAACATTCCATCAAATTGAACGTTTCGTATACCCTTTTATCCTAATGTTTTCACACTCTTTAGGATCAGTTTTCACTGTATAAGGTAATAATGCGAAATTAATTGATATAAATGATCATCAAACTTTGTGGACAGCGAGGTAAAAAAAAAACCGATGACGAAAATAAATTTACCCTTTTCCTCCACCGTCACTCTTATAATAATCAATTGAATCCGTTCAGGGTTCTAGTGTGACCTGCCGTCTATCTTTCTTTTGTCTCTAAAGTATTACACCCACCACCAACACATGGTCCTTTAATGCAGACTCCTTTTTTTTGTGTGTGGGGATGGATAAACGACCATATCCACACTTACTATAGCTCCAGTGTACAGTGACTGGAAGCGAATGTTTGGCAAATTAATTCCGGTAATTTGCATTCAACACATATCTTTCGGATCGTATTTTTAACAGGATACCAGTTTGCTGAAAATAAAGATAAAATTGTAAAGCTACACATTTCAGGAATGTCAACAAGCATTCTTTAACTTGATTCCGGGTTACTCCAAACGACAAGACAAAGGTTTCCATTGGTTACTTTACAGTTTAAAATGTGACGATTTGTTGCATTTTTACTTTTTCGATAATAATAATATTTGATGAAAGCAATGTTGCCTGTATGGAATAATTTTTAAGTAGCAAGTTTCAATTTAAAGTTTCATTGACTTTGAAGAAGCGTCAGTGTTCGTGTTTTCTAAAGAAGTTACTTGTACAGAACTGCACCAGTCCAGAAACTACCTCTCTGGAAAACTTTTAGCCAACTGCCGCCACCACTACCATCGATTCTCTTCCTTTCCCCCTATTCACAAAACTTTGCTGTAATTACATCAGTTATAGCGCAACAAATTCGCGTTTAATTAATTCTGTTGGACAGATATTAAAATATTTCATTACACAATTAATTAGACTACTTTAGCAAACAGTTGCACTAGTGGGACTTATAAATTGTGATAAATTAATGGTTAATTTTGTGTAATATCGAAATAATTTTGATTATAATCGTACATGTTATTGTTGTTTTTACGATAACAATTGAATATTGGTCAATGACAAGAATAGTAATGTCTCTAGAATTGGTCTCGTACAATCGTAAATAACACCTGAAGTGATCATTATGAAATTCAAAAATTTTTATTACACCTTCATTGCTCATTATTGTTGGGAAAACTTTATTGAGTTTTTGATATTGTAGGATGTCTCATTGTGTTTCAAGTTTTCAAAACATCCACATAAAACTCTAAACAATGCAACAACACGAAACTTTTACGTAAAGTGTTTGTGGTGCATTGCAGACACTTATGTCAAAAAGTAACTTTACTGACTTTAAAATATATGGAAAAAGAGAAAAGACACAATTAACAGACAATATTCGCCCGTATCCAATGTTATCTACTGTAAGACTGAAACGGTATTGATGGATTACACTCATTACTCCACTTTCTTGTTGATACCTACGCATTGTATCTAACCTAACGTTCACATAGGGCAAGGGCAATGGCAAAGGCAGTTGCAGTGCGTTGTGTATCTAGCTGTGTTCGGGACGATTGTTCGGTGCTGGTACCGTGTTTTAGGGGCTTTAGGTCAAATGACGTAGGAGTGAATAGGATCAAATGGAAACTGTCGAACGTGTTGGTGCTGATGGTTCTGAATGAATAACATGAATAATCATGACAAACCGGTCTGACATAACCTCTAGTGGTACGTTTTCCATCATATGACACAGCCCCAATGCGCATGTCCGCACCGTGTGCACCACCTCGCAAGGTAGGACGGATGGAGTTAGCACGATTCGCACTTTTTGGTACTCGTCGAACGCATTAGAGTACACGGGAGTGAAAAGATCGTTCAGAGTTGTCTGGCCGAACGCAGGTATAATCATTTACACATTAGCTAATTCACTCTTGTCTCTCTCGCGATCCTGGTTTGTGATTGGCGCTTGCAACACGGTAGCTTGGATGGTAAAGCTTTTCGCTGCTCTTGCAACGCTTTTACCGCTTACAAGCCAATGTGAACGAGGCCATATGATTACGCAATGCTTACTTATTACAATCCGCACTGCCACAACCCTTGCCCCGTGAGAGCGAACAGTAACTGGAATCGGCTAGGTATACAAAAATGCAAGAAATATTCAACCCAGAGTATATCTTCCCCGTATATAGACCTACCTATATTTCGTATTTGAACAAATTTCAATTTCCAATTTGTCAAAGTTTCAATAAGCAGAAATACACGTACTAGCAAATAAATCTCGAGATCTCATCTAGTAAATTCAACATATTGAATAAATTCAACAAGATTCTTACAACTAGAGAGAAAGATGTAGTCTTGTTGGCGACTAAAAATTTATCGAGCTTGAAATTTTCTCTTCTTTACACTAAAGCTTATATCTATTTTCAGATGATTGTATTAACACTGTGTTTTAAAAATCGCTTCTTTTCCATACAAATCTACAAATTTCGCTTTTCTGTTACAGCTGTATAATAAACATCCACTGTATTCGTCACCGGTGATATCTTTTTGGAATTTTAAATCAGAAACAAATCAAACAAACAAAATGCATGTTCCTGGTGTTACTGGTGTAGTTGATTTGAAGAATCCATTCAAGAGAAATTCAAAATTTACAAGACCTCTATCTGAAGTCATGGATGACACTTGCTTGTAACGAAATGTCTAATAAAAAATCGATTTTTTTTGTAAATTTAATAGAAAAATTAATACGGTGGCAATTATTTAAAAGTTGGACAAATCGATGAGTGTTGAAAGTAGAAATTATATGGCGCCATAAACTTGCAACTAAACCCAAAGAAGCTTAATTCTTTCTCGTTATGAATTATTACAAGTAATTTTAATCTTGTTGGAACGGCTCTCTAAATGGAGGCAGATTATTATCGTTTCTATTTGCTTAAACTTTGCCAGTTTTGAACAAGGAAAAAAAATTGGGATACGGAATATAGAAAATAAAACAGCTTGTTAAATTGTGGATATTTTTATTTATCATATGTATGTATGTATGTATGTATGTTTACATGCTGCCCGATTTTAATTTTAGATTTATCCACATAGAATATCAATGAATATTAATTTATTTATTTACATTATTTACATTTTTATTGAAGGGTACATTTATTTATTTATTTATTAAACATTTGGTTTTATACAAAACTGTGATAGAATTAGGTACAATATGGACAAGCGTGTTGAAAATACAAAAATATTCTAATTCCTTTTAGTGCTTCTATATTGGTCAAGAGGGTGCAGATGAGAATTAAACGAAAAAAAAACAACATATACCGATCCTTTCACCCGTCTAGGAACATAGGCGAAAAGAGGCCGAGGCGGGACTGACGATGCGAACGAAGCGTGAGCGTAACAGGCACACTCTTCGGCCTCTTTTCGCCTATGTTCACGTACCTATACGATTCTACTTACTTGTATATACAGCTATATTTAGAACTGTTTACGCTCACCGTTTAAACAAGCAGTAACCTCTACGTCGTGGTCCTTTGAACGCAAAGAATCCTGAATCCAAATATAACAGAACAAAAAAATCGAACAAAATCATATAAAGACGAAAAAAACAAAATCGATTCTATACAAAAATGAGTTTGCAATATTTCTCAATTTTGTACGATATACACAATATAACAACAACAGACACACTTAGTTTAGTGGAGGAGAATTCGCAACAATTATCGGTTGGTTGTCAAAACTGTTTGAAGCACTTGACGAAGTATTAATGGATAATTTCACGCATTTTGCTCATTTAAACAGGAAAAGAGAGGGGTTCGGCTGTCAACAACAACAACAGTACAGCTTTTGAGGGAGAACTTTCCTCGAATTGGCAAAATTGTGAAAACCAAAAACAAAAAAGAAAAACGGAAAGCGTGCAACAGTTATATATTATTATTATTATTATTATTATTATTGAATAATCCACAGATATTGTCAATTTCATTACATCTATTTATCTATACAAAAAGAGTGGACTATTTGTTTTTTTATAATATTATATAATATAATTCCTTTACACAATCTTGTTTTCAAATTCCATCAATTGATAAAATAATTTGTTGTTCGACATATATATTTACAGTATTTTATTAATTTTCTTCTCTCTAATTAAGGGTTTTTGGTTAGTTTAAGTATTTTGTTCTTTAGTTTAGGGTCTCTTTAGAATTCTAATTGCCTCACTAAGGTTTTTTTTTGTTTAAGAACAGTTAAAATTAAGATCTTGTCGAGATTATAATACGATTGTCAACGTGATTTAAACGAAATCTTAAAAAAAAAAAGAAATATAACAATAAATGTAAATCAAAAAGCGAAAAGCGTAAATTAAAAATTTCAGTTTTTGCGTACGACGAATAATAATTAAATATAGAAGCTTCTACAAAATTAAAAATTCCTTAGTTAATTTTAATATAATTTTTTTTTTAATTTTATATTTGTTCTTTAATAATCTCTAGGTACTTTTAATTTTTTTTATTTTTCCGTAATAAAAAATAAATCTTACTCTATGATTATATACAATAAGTTATTCACAGGAATAACTCTAAACATTTACTGGCAAAATCTCAACGGAGCACTTCTATATTAATTTGGTAAAAATATGAATAAATGCTCCGATGAGATATTTAAGAATTAACAACTATATATAATAATGGTAAACTTCGAAGGTATTGAGCATATATGATTACCCTACCAATATATAAACCAAAACAATAATGTTAGATAAAAAAGAAAGAAAAACGAACGAAAAATTAAATATTTTTAACCAACAAGAGTAAACATTATTAATTCGATGACGGATTTTCATGGAGGAATTCCCGAAAATTATTTTTAAGATAATAATTATTTGGAGATGGCGCGCCAACAGCGAGGGGGTTATAATGTTTATTATTATCATCTATACCGTCTACGGGAGAGATTTTCCTATATTATATGCGAATATATATTTTTTTTTCTCATTTTAAATTTCCTAAGGACTTGGCATTGAATCGGAGAGTACATCAGATGGGGTGCCATCACTGGAATTGATTGAGAAGGCCCTGTTGGGAGCACGCCGTTGCCTCAATACTGATGGATCGAAGTTGGGGTGTCTTCTTGCATGTTTACTGAAACAAATGAATACATTAGGAATACACAAAGATAAGTGTGGGTGTGTATATACGCACATACGTATACACATATATACAATAACAATACAAACGAAGAGCTGATATAATATAGAAATGTAGGCCGAGAACTCATCCCTAAGGATAAAAGGGAATTAGCGTTTTGAGGGAGGCTACACTACTACTAATTATGATTGTTGGGGTGGAATTGCCACTTTGAACATTAAACTATGTCAAGACAATGTGGGTAATGGCACTAGAGAGAAAGAGAGAGAGATAGATAGTGAGTAGCAACTGGTGCAATTTACTTTGTCCTTTATTTTGGATTCAACAAACTTTTTACGTGACAATAATATATTTGTGTCTCTTTAGAAAAATGAAAACATGAATAAATCTTTTACAATTTTTGCAAAATTATCATAATGGTATCAGGAGAATAGCTGAAAATTTATACACAAAAAACTAAATTTACAAGAAAGATATTAATAATAGTGTGTCACTCCATAAGTCACGCAAAAATCTAGTTTCAAACTTTTATCTTCAACAAAGAACATTAAATAGAAGAAGTATTTCCGAATAGAAATGTTCTCAATGTAATCCATTTTTCTCAAACATTTTCCAATCAATCGAAGTTTGTCTGACGTTTTTACTGTAACCAACTGATTTGTTGTTGCCGTTGGTACAATTTCTACATTTCAAATAGAATGAATATTGGAATTTGTATGAATAAAAATAAAATCAGCAAGGTAACGGGGTTGAACACACCATCAACTTTTACAAAAGTTTTATTAAACAACGTATAGGCGATTTTCTTCCACAGGAGTTGTGTGTGTCCTTTAAATTATTGTACCTGAAAGGAGGAGAAGCCGCTATTTGAAATTAAAAAGCCAAAGAAATGCTGTCAGGTTGAAATTGAAGTTTGATTTTCAAACATTCGTCACCAGCACAATAATAATAATAATAATAATAATAATAATAATAATAGAAGACGAAAAATCAACGAGTAAAATTCCAGAATTCAATGTTGGAAATTCCAATATAAGTAGCCGGTGGTTATTTATTTTCGTGAAATATTTGACATTTTTGGAGGCATCCCCCATGGGTCGTCGAATTATTTAACTAACCCCCCAAGTGTACCTACGAAGAAAAGTTATTTATCATTCGCAAAACAAAGAAAGTAAACTTATAGAGAAACTTTGCTGGTTTAATTTTTAACAAATACACACAAGTCAAGTCTTGTTTTTCAATTCAAATTTCTATATAATAAAAGTTTGACTTGTTGTCTTTGTCTTTCCTGTATGTTGAACGATTACAATTTGACAATGATTCTAGCAAAAAAAAGGGACAAAAAAACTCTTACAATACTGTTGGATTATAGTAGGTAGGGGGTAGGTTTTGTGTGCGGCCGTTCAGTTATAAAATTCCGATTCAAGCTGCCAATTTGGTTGGTGAATTTTGAATAGTCAGTCAGAAGGGTAAAAGCTATTCGTTAAGGATGTACAAAGTCGAAAAGCGACCAACCGAAGTACCAAGCTTAACAGACGGAATATGTAGGCAGAGTAGGCAAGGCAGTATATGATTATGAAATGTTCTTCGTTTGCAACTAAAAGACCAACAGCCCGTTATACGGCTCTCTCTCTACATTCTCTATGTTGCGAAACTTGAAATTACACCAATAAACTTTGACGAGTTGAACGTAAGTTTCGATTGTTTCCTGTTGTGCTGGAGTGGTATAGTTGCATTTTTGCGGTTGAACAGTAGTAAAAATGTAATTTAGTAACTTTTCTCTCGTATTTTAGGTATTCTTGAGAAGCCAACCGCAACTCGTACGGCATAGACTTGCTCATATTACAATAATTTACAGCTATACTCTGCCAATGACTATAAACTTTGATATACGAAAAGACAGAAATTTCCCTGAAGACATTAAACTCTCTTGATAAAAAGTTGATCAAAATTCAACAAGACAGCTCTAATGAGTATTTATCAGTAACAATTTTACGCAAGCAATCAAAATTCCTTTTGCAATTTTTTATTGCTAAACAGCCATTCTTTAATTTCCCAAATTTGAAAAGTCCATCAAAAATAATGCGATCAGAATGAATTCACAATCTCTACCATCACTCGTTCACGTTCAATACAATTTTATCAATTTCCAGCTAGGAGTAGATTGTGACGGATCACCAATAGGGTCTTGAGAAATACCTGTAAGGCATCATGTCCTAATCCACTGAACCTACCTGGAAATTTTCACGTCCCCATAGTCCAACCATCGTTGAAACAATGTCAAAGTATTGACACCTACATTCTGTCTGTCTTCTTTAAAAAACAAACGTGAGTCGATTATTTAATACCACAATGGAAGAAGAACCGAACCGAACAAACAGACGTTCCATCAGTCGTCAATAATTGACATAACGACACGATTTCGGATAGAAAATAATAAAAAAATAAAGAAGAAAGAAAGAAAGAGAGAACACACAACTCTCTCAGAAAACGAACCTGTGATGATGATGGTAATGGTGAAATTGAACCACGCAATATCAAACATATGCGGAGAACGAGACGATATATTCTCAGACCGTGGCATTTCTATATTATCTCTAAGTACGTAACCGCCAAAACGAAAACCAGCCACCAACACGGAGGGATGTTTTTCAATTTTACTATAATGAGCCCTCATTTACCGCTAACGGCGGCCATTATGATAAGAGATTCAATAAACCAAAAGTGTCATCCCCATAAAAATAACTTTAGTGAATATTCTATTCGGTTTGTTTGGCGGCGTAGGTATATATGTATGTAGTTGTTTTTTTTCTTCTTTTTCTAAAAATTCTTCACTTTCAACGAACATAAACTTTTCTCTAAATATTCTTTTCAGTTACATTTGTAATATAATAAAGTGGTTGAAGCATTTTCCGGCAATTTCATGATTTGATTTCAACAATATCCTTATCCTTGTCAAATTCCTGTCAGAAACTGACAGCGATATTTAAAGGGTCCCTGATATTATATCAGAGTTTATTCGATTATTGCAACGTAATAAATAAGAATTTAATTAGAAAAATCATTAAGAAGATTATTTTTGATGATTTATTATTTTTCGTTTTTTTTTTGCAGGGTTTCCGTACCTATATAGGTATAGATCTTAGAGAGTATTTCACGTTTGCAGGAAGAAATTTGCCCATAAATTCAACTTAAATATCATTATTATGGTTTCAGGAACCCCTGAGATTTGTAGCTGTTGGGAAGCCGGCCGGATTCGTTTTACGTAATCAGGGAATTGGCTTCAATAACTATATACACATACAGCTATATCCAAATAAAAGTGCGGTCTTGAGGAGCATAAGAGCAAAAAAACAGACATTAGAAATAACGTAGCATCAACTTTGGTGTCTTGCGAACGATACTAGGATAGGATGATAATAGGTAATTGGTTATCTTGTTTCGATTCATGTATCAAAGATTGCTAGTTTCTGTCATTTCTTTTACTCTCGTGCTCCTCCAGACCACACTTTTATTTGGATATACCGGTATACGGTTGCCCATTTATAAATTCAATTTAATTAGAACACTTCGTGCCAAACATACAAAAAGTCTAATTGCTTCCCATCGGTAAATATGTAAAAGAAATGGCAAAACGGCAATACCACCATCGCCAATTGTGAATATATTTAGTTAATAAATGATGGGCTGAAATGTTACCTGAGATGGTCACTTCTCATGAACTTCTTGTTGCAAACAGGACACGCAAAGTTCTTCTCTCCAGTATGTGTGCGTGTATGTCTAGCTAATTCATCTGAACGGGCGAATCTTTTACCACAATTATTCCAACTGCATGGAAACGGTCGTTCGCCTGCAACCAAACAATAATAATAATAAAATAAAACAAATTGATAAACGGCAGATAGAAATTTTATATTATTTCTAACGAGAATCACAATCTTAAGGGGGGTGTGAATTTCTTAAATAATAAAAAGTTATCGAAAAGTTATACATAAGTTATTTCCTTATTTAATTCTTAAACTTTTTCCATTATAAGTATCTACAATATTGGCAGACGTGTCCGGGATGGTTTAAAGTCACAAGCGAAGTGGAAGCGAAACAAAAAAACAGGGTTCGATTGGCAGTCAAAACACAATAGTAAAAAAAAGTTTCTGTTTTGGCATTCGAACGAAATTACAAACAACAAATGGCTGCGTGACTGAAACACATTATCTATATTGAAAAAAAAAACGAACTTACCACATAAATTGTGTATATTTATTCGAGTGGCACTCTTAGAAAAAAATGTGCAATAGATTTTCGATGTGATAGACCAACTAAATCATGAATCTTCTAAATGAAACTGGCGCAACATAACAACAACCCCTTAATCAAGTCGTTCCAAGATACTTAAATCACGAGATTCAGAATAACACGGTAGAATATTTGGCAGCTTTCTAAAATTGAGTGGTCTTGATGTAACAACTTGCATTAGAAGACATAGACGACACAACAATCTTTTGTATTTTTACTAGAAAGTTAAGTTACTTTATAGAGAATCGCGTAAGTTCGTCAATTTAGCTGAAGTACTTTGGAAACCGCAAAAGATCGAAAATGCCTTTGTGGCTGAGATGAAGTGTATGCCGCCATCAGCGCTCCTGAAAACTTTTCGGGGAAGAATCGCGTCTTGTCAACAATGCAGATGTATTATTTATTTCAAGATACAATCAAAAGCTTTATTAGTAGCTCGTTGAATTTGCAAGTCTTATAAGTGGAAATTAAAAAATAAAATATATCTTTTCTAAAGAGGTAAATATGCAAAATTAAATGAAATTTACATAGTTAAGCTATTTCTAGTTTAAATTTAAAATAACATATTGAGGCGTAAATTTTAATCTTTGATATACAAAAAAACTTTTATTGAGCTGGAATATTTCAGTCGGTGCAGCAACGATATTTATAACACACTTGGTGTCCTTAAATTGAGAAGATCCATCCATTTAATACTTCTAACAACTTAAACTCGTTACAGGGGCAATTTGTTGCAACTATAAGTAATTATTTACAACAACATGTATATAATAGAAGTTTAAAGAGCAGTATTTAACGGCTGACCGTACGATATAAATCATCAGATAAACTGGGTATGTAACAACAACAACAACAACAACAGCTCCTTCTTCCTCTTCAATGTTGTTGTGTGTTTCGTAAAGTTTGTCTTGTTAATTAAATTATACTGCGATACTTAATTAGGACGAGTCTCTGATTTGCAGCAAAACATTTATATTTTATAGCCGGAAGAAATCTTTCTTGTTTCAATTCAATTATATTAATATTATTGTTTTCTTTTCGGTGGTGAAATCTAAATATTAAACTCTCTTAGCAAAACGAAAAATAATACAATTAGAATGTAAATAACACAGACATTTGTCAATTTTAAATTAAAATTATAAATAGGTTGTAGTTACAGTTTGAAAAAGAAAATTGCTGAGAGATAAATTGTGCAGGAGGGAGATATATGGAGTGAATGTCACTTGGAGAATTTCCTGGATAAAATAGCTGATCCTACCAAACTCCCTTAGGGATAAAACTCATTATAGGATATCCTTATTAATAATTAAACTGATTATGGTGTATAGCCTTCACGAGAGGGACGAGAGGTCAAAGAATTCTTCCAGCATACCAAAAAAACAGTCGATATCTTCTTCTTGTACTTACATGATATCTCATACGTTTTTTTACATATTTGATAATAATTAACGGTACACTAAATGGTGTAATTGAGAATTTATATTTGAAAATTAATGAATTTATCAATAGAGACGTGGTAGAAGTGTTCCAGTTTTGACATCTATTACTCAATTACAACAGACTAACGAAATTACTTACAGGAACCGGACGGTCGCAAATTAATTTTATTTTGCGATAAGTTTTGATCGTTAAAATTAAATCGTCTCCAACATTTCGATGAGTTGTTTAATTGAAACAATTAATATAATTAATGTGGAAGAATCTAGGAAAATACTGTTTTTTTTTCTATCAAATTAACACACATCTATTTCACCAAAAAAGAGATAATTATGACTTTTTACCAACCGGATTGTTAGTCAGATTGCACGTTCTAGAATTTTCATCATTATCATCATCAGATTAATTTCACAATAGCTCCCTATTATCCGATTATAGTGGATTATACCGAGGGTCTTTCATATTTCTATGAAACAGGAGACCAATACAGAGAAAAAAGAACGTAAAATATTGAATTCTCTCTAGGATATTTAATTTGCGCTATTTAGACAATATGTTCCTTTTTTTCATATATATTATAGTGTCCTTTAAAGCTGTACATTGCTGTTAATCCGTCTGTATTAGATATAAACATATGTTAGTACAAGTTCACAATAAAAGTTTCCTAATTTAAGTTTTAATCCCGATTTATAGCGAAAGCACCCTGAACACAGCATAATGGATATTAAATGCTTCGACGCCCCTTTGCGATAAATCAACTCGTTCTATGTACTAGAAGCGTTCAAGTTATATAGTCGACCATTTTTATTCTAAAATGCGGACAGAAACGTTTAATTTTCTAGCCATTCGAGAAAAAATTATGCATCTACCCCCCTCTGTTATTATCATAAAATTTATCAAATAACTTTCGACAAAATCTTATAGCTGAATATTTTACAGGAAAAACGGGCACTGGTAGGTAAAATTTTGAACTAAAACGACAATGATAAGAATTGATTTAAATATTGTAGTTTCTAGTGGAACAGACTTTTTGCGATGAAAACATTGAATATGGTGGAAAACTGTTTGTATTACATTCATTAATAAATTATCAAAGAAAATGAGAAAACTTCAGGTAGAACTAATACAAGTTAATTCTCTATTTCTGCAACTGTTGACTTTATATACGTAAATCTTTCAATTTCAAAGCGAAGTTCTAATATAAACTTACTGCTTGCAATTGTATTTTATTGATAAAGACTTGTAACAAGGAGAATTGTGTAGAATCTGTAAAATTATAACAAATTTGAATTTTCCTTTGGGAAATTGAAGGATTTGCGTCAGAATGTTCTACTATATTCACGTCCTCTTCATGCGAACACGTACTTAATAATAGTTACCTTGTATGTTCTCCATATTATCCGATCACGTATGGAAATAAATTCCCTAAGGATTGTAAAATAGACATGCAACAAAATTAACTACAAGCTTTAGAAAAAAAAAATGAATCAATTCAATTTATAAAATCAGTAAAATTACATGCCAACAACACTAAACTTTCTAACAAACATTCATTTATATAAATTCCTAAAATTATCAACTTGTCAGTTGATTATTATTTATGAAATATTTCTGAAATTAATGGTAAAGGACCTATCAGACTGATAGCATCTGTATTTTCATAAACATTCTTTCCAACAACAAGCGGAAAGGATACAGACACACAGTTTAAAATATATTATATAAGATGACAAAGTGTTTATTTGGTTGACAAGTAAAGAGCTGCATAATCTGCATTGTGATAAATCTATGTCGCCGGTCACGTTCCTTACACTGTTATCTACTGAAAATTGGAACATAGTATTAATAAATTTTCCACCCTTCACAATAACAATTCAAACAATGAAAAACAACAGTTTACATAACAACCACAATTATAATAATTGGATTAATCATACGGAAAGCGACATTTATGTATATTTGATTATAATGTGTTCAGGAAATGAACCCGAAGGATTTGGGAATATATATATATTCTATTATACATAACAGTGAAGATGGATTTATACATATACAGTTGAAAATGTGTATGTATGTCATTCATGTTGAGAATTTTGGGGACGTCCAAATGGTGTCTGTTTAGCGGAAAAAAAATATGACACATGTAGGCTTTCAAAAGATGAAGCAATTGATGCATCAACGTGTCTCGGTTGACGTTTACCATCTGCAAATCGGAAGAATGACATGTTCGACATTGTTAAAATCATCTATATTTTATATGCAATCGATGATGTTAGTAGCTGACAAAATTCCACATTCAGTTGTGTTACAAATTGTCTGAATTAATGTAGAATTTACAGCAATTGAATGTGAATGTGAATTATTCACAATTTTATTACAATGTAATGTTACAAAACAATTCCCGCAAGTAGGATTCAGTCTTCCACTAGTTTACACACATATTACTTTTCTTTTGTTAAATGTACCTTGAAATGATTTCGTTTTAAGTACTGAAAATTGCAATAATAACAACAACAAAAAAATACTAAACGATTTTTCAATTGATACCAATCCAGTAAAATGGGAATCTAATCGCTTAAAATCAAAATAATGAAAAAAGGAAAGGCGCAACAAAAAGCAAAACGAAATTATCCAAGAAGAGAGATATAGATATAGTAAAGTTGAAAACGTGCGATAAAATTCGTAAACATAATTTGAAAGAATCAACCCTGATAGATAAGAACACTTGGAAACCTCGGGTAATGATGTGAATCAGGACGAAAATTCAAGTAAAAGTGGCGATCGAATCAGGGGATTGGACATAACGAAATGACCATCAATATAGGAAGCACAGGCTAAAGGCAATAGATGAAGCTGTCAGTGAAGCTGCATTGCGCGCGGCTCGGGGCGGTTTAAATCAATAACGTGGTGATGGTAGGAGTTTAGGTGGTGGTAGTGGTAATGTGGTTTTGTTCAGGTTCTGTATAGTATATGTGTATGTGCGCTTGAATTAAGCCTTAAAGCATTAAGGTGCAAGCCACGTGGCGGAACATGTAGCCACTGGATATGCTTTGTTGAAGATTATTACATATATACCTATCTAACAAGTTCTTTTTCATTGAAGCAAAGGACCGCGCCCACCCTCAGGGCCGCATCCTATTACACTCCGTTAAGGTGAAGCTTCAATTAATTCCAATTAGGGAGTTCTGTAATGGTGGTGGTCGGTATAGAAAAGAAGACAACATTCAAGATTGAAAGATAAATACAGTTGACTGAAAAAAGTATAGTCATTCAATTAACAACAAAAAGATGTTACATAATGTTGGAATAAGTAATAGAGTGCTCAATGTGTGACTATTGTAAGTCTCCCAGTGGATTGTTGAAAACGACGCAAGATTTATTCGTAATCTTACTAAAGCAACTCCACACGAGGAAACTCTGCCGATAAAGTGCACACAGCAACAAGTATCTTGATCCTGTTCTCGAATGGATATACTAGTTGAAACACTCAATTATACCGAACTAATGTAAAAGAAATCCTTTACAATAGCCTGTTTTTCTTATACAGATTTTCAATAAACATGATGGATTAAATTAACTTTTGATATCTTCAGGCTTTGATTTCAAAAATCAAAATTTTGAGTTATCCATTTTCAGTTTTATTTTTCATTAATATCAAATTGGTTTACAAAACGACTAAATTATAGTGTTGTTGTTTGCTAAAAGCCTAGAATTGCACATCGATTGTCGTTTCAGTGCAGAATATCTGCATTATTCGCAATTTGCAATTATTATTCATTGTTATAACTCTATGCGTATGAATGAAACAACAAAAAAAAAACGTGCTGTTTTTCAGAATAATTAACAGAGCATGTAAAATTTCTGTAGCCCATTCACCGCAATGAGTTATCAACGGTACAGTGAATCAAGAGCGAATTCCATTATTATGAGTGAAAATAATTCTTTTGTTTACAATTGTTGGTTTAAATTAGAAGATAAACAGGGTGAAAATCTACAACGATGACTCATCTTCTCTCACCACTACTGACACAACGACCTGATATTGAAAGAAGTTAAATCGATTAGTATGTGATGAGAGAGCTTCAATTCAAACCTCACTAATATTTTTCAATAACGAAAAATTCCCAATGGAATTGACTGAGAATTTTTCATTCATCTTCCACCACACCTTATTCCCAATCGTAGAATCAACGGCCAGAAATATTATAAGGACGAGTACAAAATGTATTATGCAACAACAACAACAAAAATACAAATCTGAATGATAGATAGAAAAGTTATAAAACATTTATACGAGATATTTGTCTGAAATTTTGTACAGACCACAAAAGATGAAACACACTTCGAAGTTGATACATTCCGGTTTTAGTCGCTTCGTTTCGTTCACGGAATAGCTTATTGTTTGCAGAATGAAAACCTGCCATACAGTTTTGCACATAAACTGATATCTAAATAATATACGACTATTCTGATATTCACACGAGAAGCATCTCGTGTTGAATTTGGTAGGACAGTTGTGCTGATAATTTCTGTACTGCATAGATCATTCAAGTTCTAAATCGCATCAACTCCGAAAGAGAAAAAAACTATAACTAGTATTTGTTTTAGTTATCAGGACACGTATGCTTTTGAAATTGAAATGTCTGATTGTACTTTGAAATTAAACATTCGATTTATGTTCGTCAACACTCAAGGTTGAAACAAATCAATTCATACAAAACAAAAAACGGTATGGGAACTTTGAGCCAGTAAAAACCTAATGAGTTCTATCCATTAAGTATGGAACGGTAGGGCGATTATGAATATGGACAAGAATTCAATTAAATTGTACACAGAATATGACTCATTAAGTTTTTATGGCCACTTCGATTTAATTATATAAATAAAACGTCTTATATGCATTAATAAAACATTAATCTGGAAAACGTTCCGTTCCCGGCGCATCCACCAAAATTGCACCGGTTCACTAAACACGACTTATTTGAATTTGAACTACTAAACCACGATTTTCCTGTTATAATCAGTTACAATTTCAATTCTTTTTCCACCCCTGTCATATTGTAAAATGTTTACTTAGAACAGATTGTGCAACGTACACAAGATGGAGCGACACTGAAGTGAAGGTCTCGAGACACTAAAGCAAATAAATTAAGGGATCTCAACTCTGACTGACGAAAGCGGATTACACAAGAAAGAAAAAAATAGTAGAAGATTACCAGGTTCAATTGTATACAATTTAAGACAACAACACTCTTTTACTATTTCAACAAATGAATTGATTTATTAATCCTATTTAATCAAGAATGACTAATTTCTTTTTCAAAACTAGGATTGGAGAAACTAAATTTGTGATAAATAAACGATAAACGATCTCGTCTTTCAGGACGTTAAAATACGGGTTCAAAGGTTCTAAAAAAAATAATCACAAATATTCGATTAACAATGACTGTGAGAGGAGAAACCACAAAATTCATTTCAGCGTTCATAATGTTGGCCTGACGTAGATTCCGGTCGCTATAAAAATGGAAAAGCTCTGTTTCTGGAATAAATTTGGAGAAATATATTACGACGGAGTAATCCGTAAAAGAATCGTTCATTATTTTTTAAGGTGCTGTGATTTTTATCGTCAATATCGAAACGCTAATACGCATAGGGGGAGATTGGTAATAAAATATTCCGGATAATAATAATATTAATAATGTCATCTTGTATCCATGTGCTATAAGGATAATTAGGTCAAGTATATGCTTCGTCTCCAATTGAATTTAATCGAAAATAGATGAAAAAAAGATCGTATTATCCTAGAAAAAAATCAGTGCCAGAAAACAATTTTCAACATTATTATTATCGATCGTCGAATGAAGATCTCTTATTTGCTATGTTGTTTTTCCAGTAGGAGTAGGAAATGCCGCCCTCACCACCTTACTAATTGATGTGCAAATTTGGGATAATAAATCGGAAATTTTCTCGATAATTCCCAGCGGCTCGTTAAAATGGGGAAGAAATTTAATCTTGGCAAAGATGTCGATGTAGAAAGGCGTGGCAGCCGAGTTATTGGTTGCTGTCTGAACGTATT
>JAZBHA010000131.1:83088-102371 GCA_037464855.1 Iselma pallidipennis | reverse complement strand
TGAATTTAATTGATTTGAAATTGTATGTAAATTGTTATTATGGAAATTTAATGAATTTTATAAATAACCACAAAATCATGAATTAGGATGACTTGTAGAACTTTCAAGGATGTATTATTAAATTGTCAGTATGTCCCATTAGGCGGCACATCGTTTGTTTTCTAGAGTATTATGCAAACGTCCCATCAGGGACTGCAAAGGGATTACGCACCAACAGAAATGACATGTTTCGCGTGTAGGATTTAGAGATTATTCTGATGTATACGTATGTATAATTATTGTTGGGAGTTATGAGGTGAACATAGAGCCTGCCTATAAATTTTTATTCGCCATAAAAAAATCTTCAAATCCATTTAATATTTATCGGTACAAACTAATACAGAAGTTTCAATTTTTCAGTTCAATTCTAGATAATGGAGTTTAGAATATTAAACACGTCGTCTTGTTGTCAGAAATAAATGACAAACCAACAGGCGAGTCGCCTACCAAAACACAACCCCAAAAAGTACACTGTTAGAACTCGTATAGAACACATAATTCAATATACCGGATTTCAACATAAACAGAATTTCAAGGGAAACGCCCAAAGAAATTCACTGAGGCGGCTGAGGTCTGAAAGAGTAATATTTTACAATGTTTACATTTTCTTTAAAGTGTCAACTTCACGTCGTCGAAATTGTCCTCTGTTTTTCCGGTATTCCATTCCTCTTCTCTATTCAAGAATGTCAACTTGTACAAAACTGAATCTGTATCCCTCGCCGCCGTTCTTACCATTCGTTTTTCTTTCAAGTTTCATATTTTTAAATGTGCAAAAAATGAACTCTACGTCACTTATCTTGGAATTAATGTACACTTCTTATCAAGAACAACACAAACTATTATTCTTTTGTCATGAATAATACATGGAGAGATGGTGGTGTTTGATGCGGGTAGGATGAGGGTACGTCTACGAGAATTTGAATTTAGCAAATTGTATCCGATAAAAAAATAAATAAAAATATCACTCTTACAGAAAATGTATTAACAAAAAACTAATTGGTTTTTATAATGCGTAATCTATATACAGCCGACAATTAACAATCGTTTCGGTTTAATTGATAATTGAGTTGAACGAAACCATGTGAAAATTGCTAGAAAAACAGTTTGTTTTGCCAGTGATAAATACTTATCGTCTTCTTTTATTATCCAGCGACGAAATGCAATCAAATTTAGATGGAAGCAATAAAGCAACAGAACGATGTTGGAATAGATGCACTTAAATCTTGCTTCACCTTCATTCATACTGTTTCGCACTGGATTTTACCTAGTCAGTGAATTATTCAGTGTTGTATTTTATTTATATGTTCTCATAAAATGTAATGAAATAAACACACAGATACAGGAGGGGAATGTTACATTTAATTCAATTTTATTCAATGTTATTAAAAATGACTGGGCTCTGCCTTTAGTGAGATTAGTTGGAAAATTGTTGAATTCGAAATGGAAGTCAACGGTGTTGTTTTTCAGCTTTGTTAAAAATCGGCCCATTATTTTATTAAATGAGAAAATTTTATTAACAACCAAAAAAAAAAAAACAAGAACGGTGGATATTTTATTACAAAATCGTAAATGCCATCCGGTGATGTCGTATTGAGAAAATCTCTTGTTTCATTAAAAATCTTGCAATTTAATGCCAGGCTTTATTGTCAAGATAATGCTTATTGATTTTTTTTTGAAATAAAGGTATCTCGACACGGATTTTAAACAGTAATTTTTACAGACCATTAAAAGCACCTCGTGTGTTTTCTTTTTTTTTTTAAAGTCTATCTAATTAGCTTTCGAAAAAGATTTATTCACATAATTAACCATAAGTAAATATTCTACAGTCGACAAATGAAATTAATTTTAAGAAGTACAGCATTTTGTTAATGAGAAAGTCCTGTAGATAGATATAAACTGAAATAGAATAATGAACTTATTTTCGGCACCAGGGCTATGTTGCGAATATTTAATGTTCGTCTTTCCTATTTGTATTCATCACAATAAACACAACTCCATTTCAACAGTATTGTATTATTCAAGAATGTCTTCATTTTTTCTCCTTAGCATCACCAGAAGACCAACTTTAATTTTCTTTAACCAGATACAGGGAGAGTAACAGCCACTTTTATAGGAAAAATAGTAAAGTCGTACTATAACTGAAGACAACGCATATGTGTATATGTCGTAGGCAAATGGTTATTCTGGGCAAATGAGTCAAGACCTGACCTGACAAAGACCTACCAGCCGATACAAAATCAGACCATACCAGACAAAGACTAGCCGGGATAAGACCACACGAGTTACCCAGTTAGGTACCATTTGACTAGGCAAATCATTTGCCCAGAATAACGATTTGCCTACGGCATAGATACAATAATGGTGAAATTATGATGAAAACCGAGACCAATTAAGCAATTACCATTAATTTCCAAAGTCTAGTCTGAGTGTGACATCGTTAACTTGTTGGTTTTCCACTTAGGGGCCTCTAGCTCAAGTGTCAAATTTATGAAGGCACATTTTGGTAAAATATCCACAAAATAGATTAGAATAGTGAAAATTAAACACAAAATAACTGAAACCAACTACACTCATATTACACACTTAAATAAATTTTCACTATCTTTCCAGTCGGAGAAGCTGTAAAGTTGGAAAACTTTGAATGAAAACTGGAGAGAGAGATATAATATTACACACACTGTAACACGTAAAGAACTTGCCCACTTTTCTTTTCTCTACACCAAAGAGCATTCAACTTCAACTCTATGTGACACGAAATTCTATCGTTTCGTTTCATTTACATAAGTCAAAAGTCCTCCCCCATCGGTATGGCGTATAAACGAGACCTTTGGATCAAGGTGACATGTCCAACCACCATGGATCTGTCAGTTGTCTGTTCAGTTGTAGAAACGATACATTTGTGTGTCTTTTGGTTGACTTACTGGGCAAAACCATCGACCCTCCAAAATTCTAGTGAATGGTTAAGACTCTAAATTCTGTTTTCCTGAATGCAATTCCGAAATGTCAAGAACGAGATCAGGTGGAAGATAAACTGTACGTGTCTGTGAATGTGTATTGTATGTGTGAGTTCCTTTTCTATTTCGCCATCCTGCACTTTTATTAAATCAAATTCCAGATGATTTAATGTGACACGTTTATTAATTCGGTTTTTTCCATGGAACACAGTTTAGATGCAAAAGTTATTGCGGAATTTGTTCCTTTCTCTATAGAAAGACGAACGCAGAAGAAAGATAAAGTAAAATTATCAGAATATCCATTAAGGAAACCTTTAATAGATGAAAATTGACCAAATGGTACACAAGTACAGTATATTATTGTAAATGTCGCCTAAACAATTGATGGTCATTGCAGGAGAGTTGGTGTCAGGCAAAAAGTTGATTAATGATAGAGACAAGTCAGGAAGGATTGCCACCAAAGACTACTAGAACGCACATGTATAATCAATCAGTGGCGATTTTATACATTTTCTGATGTCAATTTTTTGGCAATAGTCCCTTTCACAATATGTATATATGTATATACGAAATTGAATAGTCAATTTTGTACAGGTAGGACAACTGTCAGGACGACGGTCGCATTTGTTCCGGGACGAACACTTTTTAATAAAACTGTCGCTTTTTAACCCGTCTCCATTAATTTTGACGAAAATGATGAATTACCCATCTCTACCCTTTATAAACAACATTACAATTTCTGAATAGCTTCAAAATTACCAAAATTCCAATGCAGAAACACAGTCTCTCTCTCTTCATCTACTTCTCAACAATTAACAGTGTTCGTATGAATATTAGTTCTGAACGGAAGTATTCCAAAAAATAGTTGAAAGTTCGATGAAATTTTGGTTTTCTGCTGTATTTAAAATTATCACCGCATATTCCGGTTAACGACATAGTTGTATCTTTCGCCTGATAAAAATCGAAATTTCAGTCCTCCCGCATTAGAACTTGTTAAGCAAAACGTTTCTTCGGTTGTTGGAGACACCACTGTTACTTGTGCGAGATATGAATCGAATAATTATGATTAATGGATACTAGTGCCGTTGAAAATAAATTCATCGATTCAGTTGTTGAAAGTTTGAATTATTCTCGATTACTTAT
Organism: Iselma pallidipennis; assembly: GCA_037464855.1. Lineage (NCBI taxonomy): Eukaryota > Metazoa > Arthropoda > Insecta > Coleoptera > Meloidae > Iselma > Iselma pallidipennis. Next base: position 98,235 of record JAZBHA010000131.1, on the reverse strand, counting down.
GAAAATATAAACAGAACGAAACCGTCTTCTATAGGTATATGTGAGTGTTTTGTTTCTGCCCCAATTCGAATAGAGTTTTCGTTCGGATGAGATGAGAGCGAACAAGTTTCATCAGAGAAAATGTGTACAGAACCAAAGTACGTGATAGCGCTAGCGAGACTTTTTTTCCTTCAACGATTGCTCCAAGTGTGGACCACCTGTAGCCCTCCAGCAATATACACAAAAGAAACGCATCGTATGAGAAGCTTAACAAGGAGCAATATTCGCCAAAGTCTTCTCAACTTACGGTGTTCGTAAGAAAAAAAAACTTCTACTTCAAGATCTGTTGCCGAAGATAAGTATGGGAAAGAAAAATAAGAAAAAACGAGTCTTACATGAAATTCTGAAACAGCAAATAGTCAAATCATGAAAAGATTTAATCATTTGTTTCTAGTGTGCTGATGTGTAAATTTTGTTAGAAAACTGGAAATTTTGGATTTTCCACATGAGAGATTAGAATTCCACTTAATTTTCACGTAAAAGTGGTGTAAAACAACAACGTGCTATCAGTGTCTGTTTTTATGTCGTAATTAAAACGTAACAGTGACCATATTTTCCGTTATATAGGTATGTACTTTCTTTTAAGAACATCCACTAATTAAAAACACCATCTCGTTGTAATTACGGCAGAGCGGGTGCGTTAGTTCTTGTTTAAAAGTTACACTACTATTCAGACGAATGGGTGGAGAGTTTTATTTAAAATCTCTTGAAAATTCCAACTTTCAGACAAAAAAGGATCCGTACCCACACACATACATATACGCATACACAAACCTACGAAGGACTATACATCAACAGCTACTGATTATTATGAGACTGGCCTTTCCGAAAATGGGTGGAATATTCTGAAGCTGATGAATATTTTAACCAGAAACTCGTAAAGGACTTAACACCTTTAGGGAAACAAATCGAGCGTGTGATGAAATGCAAATATTGATGCAGGCTCGTTGTTAAATACATTTTAGAGGCAGACTAGGGGATTCGTAGTAGTAGTAGTGGTAGTAGCTGTGAAAGAAGAGGACATTGCTGTTAATTGGATTGCTCGAATGTGCGTATTATACACAAAACAACAATTTGCATTTGAATTATCAATGGGAATTGGGACAGTTGCGTGTTTTCAATGTTCCTATTATGATTTCAGTTACATTTATTTCTATATAAACAAGTAATTAATCAATGTGCCATCTACTACTTAAATTCCATGGCCCACAGCTAAAGGGAGAGACCTCAGAAGCTTAAACCTCTCAATACGATCTCTCTTTTTTGGTGGACGTCACTGAGGGGCCCCAAAGAACGTACCACTACCAAATATTTGTCTATAGTGTAAATTAATTTATATGAATAAGTAACCTTGGCGGAAATCCAATTATTTATCTATTTGAAGAGTTCCTAATAAATGTCGACGAAAATATGCAATGGCAGTTTAACAAATGATCATTATTTGGCCTCGAAAGTGTTAAATAATGCATGAAATTCGAAAAACCATACAATTTATTAGTTTGAACAAATTTTTCAAAGAAGAAAAGAATTGACGCATTGTTTGAAGGAGACAATCTAGATTAGGACATAAAAACTTTACCTACTGCTCTTCCCTCAGGCTACTAAGCTACAAAAAAAATCTTTTTCACCACATCAAATAGAAGTTTGTACAATAATATGACTAATTTTCCTTGAGGCAAGCAATACCGCGTATAATATGATCTGTGTTTCTGCACATCCGTACAGCATCTCATATTACTAAACGCTTATGTTCAGTTTCCTGCAGGATGAATATTCAATATTCCTTATGTGTATTATAATAGTCGTATGTGTAAACGTAACAGAAACAATTCACCATCATGCGACGTGCATCCGTAATGAATTTACACATCCAGCCGTACATACAAATATCCAAATTTATATTAAACATTTCGATATATCACAACTACCCCTTTAGGATGTCAATTCTTAACTATACTAGAACGAGATAGAGTGAAAGAGAGAAAAGGGTCGGGGCTCTAATATCAAATTTAACACGATTCGAAGTTACCGATCCACGTATTTCACTTATTCATAAGGTAAACCAATTCCGACATTTCTGCACCGACAAACGTATCCAACTAATTAGCAACCAGGAATTAGGTTTGATTCATGAGTTGATTTGCTTTAATGCAAACGAGCACTCGCACGCGCGACAGAAATCGTATATTATACTATGTATGTAAAGGTATATACACGAGAAAGGGGAGGAAATTTAGTTGTCAAACTTATTTCATTAAGTAATCATGTTGCATACTAGTGCCATTTCCATCGTAGGTATTCTTAATATTTTGTTTTATTTCTAAATATTTTTGGTCGTTATTTGAACCTATTTAGTACCTTATCTACAATTAATATTAACAAATTAATTATTTACAAAGATTAACAACGATAACTCCAGTTAAGAGAATTTAATTAAAATCTCGATTGACTCTTCGATCAGTAAAATAACTTACCTAGGTGGATTCAACAATAATGCCCAAAGAAAATTTTAATTTACGTACCTGCAACACAAAAGGAACGAAATGAGATGATGGATGGATAATTTAATAAGAAAATTCATAAAGATTAACAATAAAAACAAAGAGACGTTTGCATGTTTATGAAATATATTTTTGGTGCATATTTTAATTTCCTCCAATTTCCTGTGCCACCTTTTTCTTCATTAATAGTAACTCCAAGTAACATTCATCGATTCGTATCAACTAATCACGCTAACCGCAATGCGCAAGACGGGGACTAAAAAAAAAAAAAATTATATACCCAATTGAGGTTGCATCAAATTCACATTTTGTCGACTGAAATTAACTTGAAAAGTTTTAGGGGTAAATGTAATGCCAACCCACCATCTTCAATTCAAATAAATCCTTCTCAAATTTATAATCAATTTATCGTTATACGAATGTATTTAGATCAAGGGAAAAAATCAATAATAAGACGCTTCTAATTGCTTCCTCCCTATTATCTGGTTAGATTATATCAAACTGTCAATATATAGAACATCCAACAATACTATAATTTACGATTCAGGATAATTTGATATCATAATTCAAATTGTGGTTTAGAGCTTTATAGGATTTTGGTGGAGCGCTTTGCATTTGTAAACAAGCTATACCACGAGACGACACCAATCGTCCTATGATTCGAATCAAATTATATATCATATTACTCATGTTTATTGTTGCAATATAATCGTATAATCAGATCAAAATGATCACTATGATAATAAAGATACGGTATTATTCGAGTCTTTAAGTACGCGACCAATTGGAGTTCAGTATTCCTTCATTAACATTCATAATTTCAGAATCATCAAAATCAATATTTAATTGTGGTGCTTTTTAAGAAAAAAACAATTTTTTTTTGTTTCTGCAATTGGATAAACTTGCTGGAAATTGTGTCCAGTAACAGAAATAACACGTAAAATGCATTAACAGAATCCATCGGTGAACATCACACTGTGGACAGGGGACTGATTGATTTGTTGTTATTGGAGAAAATTATAAACAATGGAACGGGAACGGGAAATGATAATTAAATGTGTCAATCCAGGGTACACCATAATTATCGTTACAGTAAATGTAATTGATAGTAATGGTGGTGACGTATTTAATTTAGTAAAGAGTGTTATTAAAGGGTAGCAGAGTATTTCCGCAGTGGGAACGTTAACGTTCAACGTGTATAACGCACGTAAAACAAGCGATTTGAGCAATTTGCCTCGTAAAAATGCAGTAAAGCCATATGCACATAATCGAAAATTTCATTCATTTGAGATTTTCATTTTTATCAATCAATACGATTTACACTAATCCATCACTACCTGCTGTTCCCATAAATCTTTGACGAAGGATAATGTGCAGAACTTTCAGACCTTAAATGAAACATTAAATATGTTAAAGGAAATAGATGCACATAAAATCACAATTCGAAGTGAACATAAATGTAGATACCCATGATCCATCACTTGTTCAGACCTTTTAAAGATAACTGAGGGGGTGAGTTTTCTGTTTATGTTGGTATATCTACTCAACGATGTAGTAGCAGTAATCGAGAAGGACAATACGATTTATAGGCTCGTGATAGAACGGGATAAATTCTATTGAGTTGTTCTGTGAAATATTTAATAGGAAACATCACATACATACATATATAGAGAGAACGTTCAGAGATGTAATGCAATACCCAGTTCACAGAATGATGTTGTACCGGAAAAAAAACCGGATAATAAAAGTTTATCCGAATGTTCTGGTTACACCACTACTCGTTGATCGGTGATAGAAGCGTTTTTTTTTTCTTTTACAAAAAAAAAACTTGTAACGCTGCTATTACTGGTTTTTTGCCAGTTCAATTAAGTTTTTATGTCGTAATTGAATGCCATTTCACTGTCAACATCTCCTCTACCTTGTTGATTTCACATTCCAGTCAGCTTTATCGTGTCCAAAATAGGTCAAAAATGAGATTTAAATTTAATCACGACTTGATTCCCTTTCTATCATACGTCATGTTTAATACAATGTAACAAAATTGGTAAATGGGATAAGATCTTTAGTTATCTTGAATGAGACTTTATAGCATCTTGAGACATGCACTTCGTTCACAATCTATTCTTTGTTGAATCTCACAAAATTTCAATTTGTTCCCAGAAGAATTCCCATACTATCAAATAATTCTTCGTTCAATCGTATATACCTATAATCAAAAGTTATCTAGTTATACATAAATTTGTCGGTTGAAATGGTGCACAATCATTTGGTTGAAACGAATTCAAGATGAGCTATCAATTTATAACAATGTCATAGTCGTGCTATTGTTCCATAAACAAAAACCTTTGTACCAAATAGGCTGATAATGATTATTTCTCGTTGATAAACCAAAATTTACACACACAAAATCAAGAACATTGAAAAAACGCTTTTTTTTATTTAATCAATCAGTGTTTTGTCTTTGTATTCGTGGTAGATCGACAAATTTAATTAGGATGTTATAATTGTACAGGTAGGTTTTCACATTGACATTATCTACACTTATCGATTTGCACACAAACAACACAACACGTTTAAGCCATAATTTAATAACTAAAATCTATATGTGAGAGAGGACATCACCGGAATATCTGGAATCTGTTTAGAATTTCATCACGGTTGGGTTAATGTAAATTGGGTTGGTATGTGGTAATTTGAGTAAAATTAGCACAACACAACAAACACATACAATGTCACCAGGGAGAATCTACTAGTATTGTACACCATATGCTTCTTTCTGGGTGGCGGAAGGAGGCGGCGTCATCAAATCTCTTATCTCATGGTGCTAAACACATAATTAATTTTCAATTTGAGAAGATTAACTGTTTTCTAACTTGAAACAATATTAACATATCGTTTGAACTCGAGTTCATTAAAATAAATATTTGTAATCGATAACAGTCGTATGGTTTTGTCTTGAAAACGTATTATATCGGGTGTCCAAACCCTTTGTTTACAGACAAAATACCAATATCTTAAATTTGTCAATTGGACAAACTTTCTCTATAAATAGAAAATATATACCAGGAAGTGTGTCCCTTTAATCTCAGTACCCGGTATAGTAATATGGAGAAACTGGAATATTTGTTTCCACAAAATGTAACGCATTTCGCTAGTTTGCTTGTTTTCTCATTATCATCATCATCATTATCCATCCCTGTTACCACATCCACTAACAATAGAATCATTAAACATTAATTAGAGATGTGTGCAACGTGTGCAACACAATCTAATATTGACAGTAACGTAAATTGTGCGGTTCCAAGTTTCGTCTAAAGTCAATATTTCAATGTAAACTTGCCAAGTAAGAGAGATTCTAACACACAATTCCTGTATACTACTCTATTATACTGCCCTGGGTGTTTATCATTGAATCAACAAAGTGAGTGATTTCAAGCGTGATTTAAACACACAGGAAGGGGTAGATCCAAGTACAATGATAATCATGGATATAATAGATACCTTTTCTTCTTATTAATATAAAGAAAGTGTAAGTACAGACGGAATTGTTATTATAAACAATGTTTATAATAACAAAAGCTTTTACAAAAACTGGTTAATTGAAAGAAAAAACCAGCATGGGATTATTATTAAAACGAAATTTTATTACATGGCAATAAAGTCATATTCGTACGTTCTATTATTTCCCTATATGTTTGGTTATTAAATACTTTGGGAATGCAATATGCCAGATATTTGCAATATGCACCTGAACTAAATATTCATTACAATGAATTAGTGAATCTTTTTTGAACGATGTTTAAATCCAATTTTTCTCTCATTTGCGAAATATTAAAATTAGGAAATTTTGAGCGTAGAGATGTCAAGAAAAATTATATAAACGCGACACGACACTTGGGAAACAGTCTAGAAATGTAAGAGATCTTCAGCATATTTCCCAGGAGAACATTGTTAACATGAGTTCCCCAATCATTACCAGAGTTTCGTACAGGAAAAGATGGTCAATAGCAACAGATTTCTGTAAATTAGTATTTATATCGTTGGAAATTTTTGCTATAACTTTTCAAAATATTTCCGGTAAAAGAGCAAATAAACAGACGAAAAAACTGTTTATATAGGTCAAGTGAAAATACACAATGATGATGATGATGATGATAATGATGATGAAAATCGACGGACGGGTATACGTATTTGTTCACTCAAATATTTGCCCGTTCCGGATAAAAATCAGCAGAAAATGTTACCCGAACACAATATAAAACATAAGCATCTCTTTGTTTGGCTTGTGTCCGGCAATCTATATATAAGAAATAAATTTTGAGACGGTAGATATCACGAAAACATTCCAATAAAGCAATTTATCCTGGTGTTGGTAGAAGCTTTTGTATTGACAAAGAGAAAAAGATGGTGAATATGAACGTTACTGGGCGATCTCCAAAAAATGGCTTCTTATCATTACCTGAATACATTCTTAGATTTACTTCCACTTGACCATTGTTGCAACAATCAACTATCTAGAGAGTATTACATCGCAGTAAAATTTTATGTCCTGTTGTAAAATCCTTGTTGTAAAATGGTTTCATTTGTGTAACTTGTGCTATTCGTGTCGTACGTCAATATGTTCAAATGACGATGTTATAGTATTCTGACTATATTCGAAACTCGTAAATTTTCACACACAAGGATCCATGTGATCCAACGCATATTGAAGGAGAGATAGGGGTTACTGTCGGAGTTGGATTAAATTTACTGGAGTTCTATTGAAGATTAGACCGTGAAACATCCCATTGCCTTTTACCAATTGGGAGATCTGAAGCCATTCACTATTACATCCATTATTCTAGTCTTTTCAAGATTGTTTGTGGAACGTGACAGTCAGTTAACAATAAAGTCTTTTCGGTAAATATGTGATACCCTATTGTGATTTTTAGGAAAAAAAAGCAGCTGCAACTGCTACGAAACCACACATACTAAAAAAAAATAATTACTAATTCAGATTATGATAATAAAAATCCAAAACAGAAATGATTCAAGCTTGAAGAGTTCAAAAACCTGCACAAACAAAATGTTTAGTTGACAGGATTTTATGTTAATAATCCTTGGATCAATAGTGGGGCCAAACCTGGGGAGCAGGTGGGAGATTTTCAATTCAGTGATCACAATTATAGGTACACGTGCTCAGCGACCTTGCTGAAGTTGGTGCTCTCGGTCGGTGTCCGTCACGTCAACGTACTACCAACGCTATTTCCGCTATTGGCCACTTCAGAGCTGGAGTACCACTCCTTGCTCCTGTCAAGTGTCCATGATTACGCACTCCTTCAAGATACAGCTGTTCTTTTTACATATATTTATAGGATACGTCATACAATGTCATGTTGGTTAAAAAATTATTATAATGAACGAGACCTGTTTTTATTTATCAGATGATTGAATAGTCAAATTTTTACAAGTCGGAACGACTGATAAATCAACAAATTTCTGCGACTGTCATCTCTGGAGATACACTCTTGGATTTTATTTAAAGAAACTACTTTTTTGTGATTTCATTCTACCGTAAAGACATTGTAAATTAGATTAAATAGATTGATGGATTAATTCTTTTTGGTCGAATCTAAACTTGGTAAAACAAGTTTTTTTTTTGGAGTATAAACTTTGATATGAATCACGTGTTACATTTGATGTGTGTAAAAGTCGTGAAGAGCTAGGTGAGAATTCTACATGGTAATTCAAAATCATCCTTGACAAAACTTTGTGATGAATTTCAGGCGTATGTTTTCAACGAGAAACTTTCAACAACACGACCACACTACAATTTGCGCAATAAGCTGCCTTATAGAGGGTGATAAAATACAATTTTAGTACAACAATCAAGAAGATGAGCTTTGAAATCTGTGATTTCATATGGAGCTTTGTAGAACTAATTGCCTACATTTTAAGCTAATTAATTGTCTTCTTAATGCTGAAACTCCCATAGAGCAATAATCAACAATACTGGACGTTATTTTATATTACAGTGAAATATTGATCTAGTGTAGAGTGGTTATGATGTCCGTCAATTGCGGTCGGTTTTACACAATTGCAATGTGGTTATTATGCATCCATTTCCGATACAAGCCACATATGCATGAATATGGTTTGTTTTCTTTGCTTGTCGTATTGTTTCATGAATAGCCAAGAGAGATTTCGATGAGCTTGCCTAGTAATCTATCAGATCGATTTATCAACAGTGTACATAAAAGCGCATGCAATTCAATTGTACAGCCGACGGACAGTAAATTTTTAAATGCCATTTTAAAACGTAACGTGAATAGAATAGTAGCTTTTATACAGGCCATTTTCGTTTTGGTCGAATTAAACTTTCCTCTACCTCCTCCTTCACAACAACCGCCACCCATCTAAAAGGTGTAAAATTCAACGGGGAGGGGTTACAAGGCAGGAGCGAGAAGGCTGTTTCTCGGGAACAGCTCGTCGTGCATAAATTATATATAAAAATCTTCCAATTTGTAAGCCAGAACTGTAAGAAATCTATATACATATATACAGTAGAGTCTACGTAAAATTTAAGTTCACACTCCATTTACATGCAAATTTCATTCTATCGTTTCGATTTCGATTTAAAAAATTTTCCACATTTATACCGTTCGATACAAAACAATTTGTTCTAGTTTTTTTCCTAATATATCCGTAAATACGAACAGTGATGACTGTACTATCACCACTTCAATTTCCTACTTCTTCAGTTATCAAAAGGCGTCGTCAACTTCATTTGTATGTGATTTATGTATAATTCTTTGAGTCGACCTGATTTATTATCGTGTTTTTAGAAGTGAAAAGTTTAGATTACTGCAAGTTCTTCTCTCTGTTCACAGACAAAACTTCCTCCCCCTTTTATAATGATTCCCGTTTATCCTTGTATAATTTAAATCCTAATTTTCTTTCGTCTGACTTTATAAGCTGCCATTTTTAAGATTTTTTTCCTTTACATTCTGATGAGCTCTTAATAAAATTATACCGCCTCCACGCGAAATGGGATACCCGCCTTAAACTTTCCAACCATGATAGATAGATATTATATTTTTTTTTGAGTGTTGATTGTTGAGGTTGTACGCAACATTTTCTTATCAAACTGAATTTAAAAATAAATTTTTCAACCAGGATTTAAATTGAATAAAAGTGGAACAAAAAAAAACTTTTCGCCTACAGACTGTGCGTCTAAATCGACAAAAAGTTCTTGAATATACGAACAAGAAACAGTAATAATAAACCAGAATCAGTTGGAGATTAAAATTATTCACAGAAGCACAAACGGAAAAAAGTAGCTAAAGCTTTTTCACTTCGTCCAACAAAATTTATGAAACTATACAACAAGCAGGTCTAAATTACCCAGTAGTATCACTATAATCAAATTAGCCATATTCAAATAGGGGAATTTGTAGAGAAGATGAAAGATTTGTCCAGATTATAGACAAAATGAAAACGAGGAATTCACGTACAACATCATCATCATCATTAAAGATTTGCTAATTTAAATTTTACTGAAACTAAGCTTATTTACTGATGTAAAGAAGCTTAAATGAAGAGCTTGCATTGAAATTTTTTCTGGCTGGCTACTAATAAAATGTTGTAACATTGTCTAGGACTAAATTGAAACAAACGATATTACAGGAATTACCGAATATTTTTACATCTGAATAGAATACTAACGGAGCAAAAACAATAAAATTTGATAATAAAAACAGGGCAATAGGTATATCCGTAATCCTTTATCCTGTGAATTTTAAGAGTTTAGAGATTCTCGAATTGTTGCCCGGTAATTTTATTGTCTGGTAACTGTTTCAAATTACCACACACCTGCTTTCTGTGGATCCGGTTCAATCAATTACAATAAACTCGAAACTGTATATTACAATATCTAAACCTCTATTAGTTGGACTGGACTTTATTGAAAATACACTTCAACTACAATAGTGTATGTTACATGCACGTAGTACATAATACAACACGATATAATACGATTTTCAATTGAGCGACGAGAGTGTATATGTAATTGACCCCTTGAGGGCTTTTTGTTCAAAATTTACGGTTCACCCGCAGCTGCAGTTTGATCGATCTAGTTTGTTACTAATTAACTAAAATTCAACTACCAATTTCACAATTTTTCCAATTAAATAATAACGTTCATCGATTTGAAGAAATCTGAATTGTAATTTTCTCTTACAAAAATTGAACAGTAAATCGAATTTGTGCGATGTGACTCGTTTGAAATCTTGTAAAGGGTGTTAAGAGTTTATACAAGGCGTGAGCGAGTGTGTGTATCTTTTTTCTATCTACCCTCACATGTATATAATGGAGCGTTTGAAACTATAAAGTGATATTTCCGTTGATTTAACAACCTCCTCGGTACATGTTTAAAACGTAATGCGATTTTCTTGTGGAATGTCTTTATTAAACGGAATGGGTATTTATCAGATCGTTGTTGGAAATTTATCAAGACAGAATACAAGGGTGATGAAAACGGACTGTTATTCTTATAAAAATTCTCATAATAACTATGAAGGGTCGTTGGTTATTAAATTTTTTTGCAACGACTACAACTGCCATAAATACACAACAACCCCAACTCGATAATATGATGTTTGTTTGAAGAGTAGTATAATCCATCTAATATGCTGTAATTGATTGTCTGTCCGTCAAGTATGAACGTCAGAATTTATATTCGATTTCTAATTAAACTAGACGAAGATCAAGTACAAGCAAAAAGATGAAACTTTAATCGAAACTTGTATATACCCGTTTAACATTACAAATGGGTATTGTTTTTTTCAATAGTTAGTTGATCCGGGTTAACTTGCGAAGTTAAAGATGTTAGTTTAATTCGATAATCTACTGAAACTCAACCGGATATGACAAAGTTATAATTACCTATCACTGCAACGGTTACATGTCAACATCCAAGTTTACTGAATACAGTAGTTAAGTGACAAAGCGTGTTACCCTCATCACACACACATACATACATTTAGTTACCATTTTGTCTACATTTCAACTACGAATGTACCTGAGTTTGTTAACTTTTATTTTAATGTTATGTATGTCAAGTCGACATTGTAACTTTTTCAGCAAAGCATCACAATCCACGTTGATACCGGACAATGGCTTGTAGGTTTTCCCTGAACAATTATATGACGACTGACGGAAAATAACAAAATTATTTTTAATATATCTACCTACAAGTAAATATTTTCCGGTTTCAAAATAAAAATGCCAAGTTTCGTCTAATAGGTCAATGTTCTATTGTGATTTCTAGCCAAGTTTCGGTGTTGAAACAACTTTTTCATTTAGAAGATTTTTGATTTCTGAATCATCATCTGGTTTAGAAAGTATTGATTGTTTATCATCCATCATCAAGTGGGTGACAAGAAATTTTAAAAATTTGATTAATCAAAAGCTGTCTCCATACACTTTAATTTGACAAAAATCTGTGTAGTAGGTGGTCTTTCACCCACGCATGGTCTCTTGAACTTCTTTAACGATTTGGTTGTCGCTTTGAACTTTCAGTTCTTTCCCTTTAATTCTATAAATAAACCCTTTTTATTATAAAGTTGTCTACTGGAAATTTGTAAATTTCGATTTCATCCCCCTATTGCGAATTATTTCTATCACTATCACATCCCTTGTTTTCCGATGGCACTCGCCGCTTTTTTTCACCCATTCTGAAGTGCGATTTTTCTTTTTATTGTACTTTTTCATTAATGATATGAAAAACGAATAAACGGTTCACAGCTTTTTCGTTTTGTTACGCTCTTGACGTCGATTCTTTATCTCAGGAATTCCTGAGTTAGCTTTCGAACCCTTAAACACGCTCTTCTCTCGCCACTTTTAATGCGAACATCGGAAAAGAAATAAAAACGCAACAGTTCTCTTTCGCAATTTCCAATGATTTCCAACTTCCGTTCCCTATATGTGAGTGTATACGGTTTAGTATATCGACACAAAGTGGTGACTGTTCTTCCTATCTTTATGCTTACGCTTCTTCGCCCTTTTTGTCTTCTATGTTGAGTTTTTTTTCTATTTTGGCAGCAAATTTATACTTTTCCGGTTGTTGATTCGACTTCTGTGAAAACTTATCATCGTCCAATAATGATGATGGGGTATTTACAATAAAATGGCGACAACAAAAGCATCTACGCCTACACAGTAAACAACTGCAATTTATTTTATATGTCAGGAAACGAAAAACAGGTCAGCTTTAATAAATTAATCAATGAATTTTATGTGTACGGAAAAACTAAGACATAACTTTCATCCATTAGAGATAGAGTTCTTCGTTTGGTTTGCAGGACTTTCTTGGTGGTAGTAAAACGTACATTTTCTGAGAGAGATCTTTGACATGATTCGTAATGAACGTTAAGGTAATCGATCATTCAACGATCGACATATCCGAAAATGGTGTCAATTGTGATGCCGCCAACGTCCAATCTTGTCACAAGTCAAAACCAAAGACCGCTGTCAAATCGTTATTTGATAAATCATGATTAATTTTATAAAAATAACGATTTATAAAGATTATTTTTTTAATATTTCAGAGGGTTAAAAGACTGTATATTTATAGGTATACTTTTATGGGCGATTTAATTAAAGCAATAACAACCATTTTTCATTTTCCGGGAATGAGACATTCTTCACTAATCAATTGCCATTACAATAGACAGTTAAAATTAATTGTCCGGTCGATAAATATAATCAGCAAACTCCAGCTATATTATCGACATCCAAATGACGTAGTAGATCCAACAAATTTCGTTGTAATTAATGTCATCGCTTAGGCACTCCATAAAACAGTTAACCGTAATTTATTTTCAGTTTTGGATGTTCGTTTATTTCCGGACAGAAACAGTTCATTTCGCTGGCCGTGTTTTTTCAATTTTTTGTCTGTTTGTTTCTCGTTTGATTAGTGGAGGAGGAACTCGTATTTAAAACAATACCATCCATTAATACGTTACAATGGCTCCTACAAGTGGTAGATACAATTACGGAATTCTTGAAACAAGTCTTCGTATGTAGAATTGATGGAATACTCCTTAGGGCACAACGTAGACACATTAGTACTTTATTGCAAGAATTGAAAGGATTTAGACTCCGTACAGACAAGTACTGCATTGATGACACTATTAAAGTTAATTAAATACGGACAACTCAATAGAAAACAGAACGTACAAAAAGATTGAATAGATGTTTACGTATATACATCCAACAATATTTATAGAGAACGAACTATACATCATTTTGAACTTTAATACTTCAGAAATGTTCGTATATACTTCACAAACGTATGCTGATTACGACACATATCAGAATAACAACATATCTATACAAACACAACTTTCAATGGAAGTTTCCAAGTTTAAGGATGCTTTAAGTGCAACTTTGAAAACTCTAGAAACTCTAGTGAATCTTGTTTATGGATGCTGTATGGAAATAAGTGAAAATAGCTTAATTAACAATATGAAGAGATTATATTATATAACTTTAGATTTTATTATAAACAATATTGTCGCATATTATAATAATTTCAGAAAGGCATACAACATATATCGCAGTATTGTTCTAGTCGCGTCCATTGTTAATAATTTCAGGAGCAGTTTACACTGTAGTGAACTTATTGTAAGATTTGTCATAACCATTGGCATGGAAATCAATACGAAACGAGAATCGGTATATATGGCACATTTAATGGCTCCCTTTTTCAATGTAAGCCGATTGCTGAATATGAAAGAAACGTACTTATTATAATAATATTATAGACTGAAAGACTGCTTTAGATTATGGAGGAGGGTAATGCCATTTCGACAGTACAGAAAAATATCTCTTGAGTAATTCTATTATGAAAATCTATATTTTTCGTTGAATATAATAGTATCGACTTCCTACACTGCTTGATGAGCTCTTGAATCGATTTTTCTCGTAAGAGAATTGTCTAGTCATGACTGAGCATCCCTTTAAGAAAATTTCGAAATAATAGGGTTCTGATTATTTTACATTAATTTTATTCTGACAGCATGTTAATCTACCAAAATTTGAAGATAATTCGATCATATTTTTAAATTTTGATAATTCAAGACCGGTTGTATGAAAATAATTTGTCTATTATTCGATTGATCAGAATCTTAAATTGAACAAATTGAATGCTAATTTCCACATTTTACATAATTTTACAATGTAAAATTGGAATTTTTGGTGATATTTTATTTAAGGAGTAGGTACCTATTTGAATTTATGATTTCTGAAAATTGTGAACTGATCGATTTTCAAAGCGCTTGTATATCTTTAAAATTGTTCTACCTATACTAACAGTTGAACACAGATGAATAATAGAGGAACATGTTCATACAATACCTGGTGATACAAAGGTATATATTTATCAGCAAAGGCACCCACCTGAAACAAAACAAAATTTCATTGATTTCCAATCGTATAACTGCCACGTAAAGGCCTGTCAGGCAGATCAGACAAATAGACGGTTAATGATTCAATTAAACTGTCTCAATAGCACCAAAATGCCGCAAACGGTGCAAAACGAATCCTCAGTTATACACATAGGTATACC
>JAZBHA010000131.1:27241-83002 GCA_037464855.1 Iselma pallidipennis | reverse complement strand
CACCAAGTTTTACATTAAAGTGAATTGGTACAAGATTATAACGACCACATTGATGATTTAATTTGATACCATCACTGCTCTAACGTTGAAAAGAGAAGAGGAAAGAGCACCGCGACGCTAACGAAAATAATGAATGCTGTAAAGTCGACTACTATGTTACGAGCAATTTCGCTTCGATAACAAGTTTAATAAAGTATGGTTTTATGCTCTGCCGTCTTGTGGTGGCATCGTACTATTCACCATTAAATTTCTAGTAAAGCAGCAGGTTTTCTTGTCGTATCCAATAATTTTGTCTATGCGTTACATGGATTACTAATCGATGGAATAATTACAGTAAGTAAAACGTTTAGACTGTTAATGAAAACGACTATTTACGAAATTGGACAGTTAATGTACATTTACAGGATTGATAATGGTAACATGGAGGCGCAAAAATAAACTAGAAAGAACGTCAAAATGCCATCTAAGCTTTTAAGTATTTGGCTCTTGCTTTCGAAATATGTTGGGATTATGTTTTTATTAAGTGCATTTCTACATTTCTCCCCTTGTTAGTATGTTAAATTATAGTAGTCGTAACAGAAACAGAACAGACGCACAGGACATTTGGCTCTGATAAATCAATATGATGGATGGTTGTAAAACCCAAGCAAACAATAATGGAAACAAGGAAAACAAACCGCATGCTTGTAAAGTTCAAGAGAGAACCAGAGGAAATAGTTGAATAATAATAAGGTTGTGTAAACCACCATTATGCATCAACTAATATCCCATCATAGCCTGAAAATAAGTCAATCGATTATTGGAAAACCTCCAACAACAACAATTAAATACCAATATTTGTGCTATCTATTTATTAAAATTACATATAAATAAGAAAATTGTAATGGTAATTAATAGGTTGTCCGGGTCAAACATGCGTGGTCCTCTAGAGGTGTGTGAGACAAACCTCTCAACAAAACAAAACGAAATTTGGTGTGGATAGTCAGCAATAGCCTAGCTTTATGCCTGTACGGTGCTAGTTGAATCGGACAAAAAATGGACCAACAAGCGCTTCAAAACTCCATGACCGACATTGCCCACCGAAAGTATAGCAAAATTGGCCTTCTAGCAAGGACAAGGTGCAAGTGCTTTTGAAAAGAACCTGAAGCCAGCGTTAGGTAGCCGGGCCTACAAGCTACGAATGATACCAGATTGGATCCAGAAGGTCAACTAAGGCAGGAACGACACCGGATGTGCCCACCATGTTGTTGATCACAAGGATGAAAAAGTGACCAAACAAAGGACCGCTTGCGTCAATCGAGAGGCTTACGTTCATAGAGAGCTTCACAATGGATGTGACCTTCCGAAGAGTACTGTTCCCAACATCCTCAAGCAGGAACTGGGTATGAGCAAGTTGCTTTTCCAATGGGTCCCCCATGAACTCGCAGAAGACTAAATGGCCTTTCGGGGTGTGAGCATGCTTCCAGAGCGCTGGCAACGTGTCATAGTCAGGGACGACAACCACTTATAACACCACTGCAATTTCAGCGATCTAGCTTTTATAGTAAGTTTTTTATTGAAATAAAGGCTCACGCATGTTTGAACCGGACAACCTATTAATTACAGTCATAATTCTGGAAGTGGAAATAACACTTCTTGTTTATTTTGTAAGTTTTACAGAGTAGTATAAATAAAAACTTCAAACATGTTAAAGATAATTGCACAAACATACTCTCTTAATTGCCGTTGTTTGGAAGAAGAAGGCGTGATTTTTCAACTAATTACAATAACAACTCTATAGTTGAGAGATAAACAAAGTTTGCAAATGAATCCGGACATGAAGAAATAACAAGGGAGAAAAAGTCAGTTATTAACAAATAGAGAAACTCGTTTTCTAAAATGGACAAAGTTGAATCTGTTATTAACTGTATGAATATTATAAAACTTGCTACTGGTGCAAGAAGCAATACATACATATTACATCTGAACAGAACGATTAAAACGATTGCAAATAAAGAAATTACGCTTCAAATACTCAACCGAAATTGTAATAATAACAGAACTGGAGAATGTCAAATATTAGAAAAATGTATAGCTAGTTTAACTTGAAGAATGTTATTGATTTTCTAGGAGAAGTTGGAGTGTTTCTGATACAATACTTGAACATCATATAACTTGTGTTATACATGTTGTTCTGTGTGTGTAAGACAGATATACTCTGTTAAATTTGCTCTTCTTGCCAGCCAGTGACACTCAATACGAATAAATTGTTTGTTGCTGAAACTGAAAGGTTTCTAGACTGTTTAATTCAGACAATAGTGTCTTTTTTTTTCTGTTGTAAATTCAAGCCAACTGGCATATAAAAATGTTCTAATTAATTTCAACAACATTCATACAGAATAACCGAAAATAGAGCCGGAAAGGAGAAAAATCGAATCACTGAAGTTGAATTTCCAGAATAATGAACATTCTTGAAAGATATCATCCATCAACAACAAAACAATATTTAACTAATCTGTCCTTTGCTTTCTACCAGTATTTATAATTTGAAAAGCGGATAATCGGCCAGTTTCCAGTTTGTGAAAGTAATTAAAAGCGACCGTCCCATACAACAACACACCGAACAACAATGCCACCATGAATAGAACAAACATGATTCTGTTATATAGTGACCAACTAAAACACACATTTTCCACTGAAATTTAAACATCAACCAACATGTTTCAAATTAAGTCTGTACTTCTGGGACGTAGGCAAATTTTGTGTATTTACTTTTTAAAAGTTATATTGAAAATATGGAAAAATCTAGCAGTAGTTGCAATGATTATACATTTATACACGTAGACACAGGCATACGGAAGTCGATAGAAGCAGGCAAATGGTACATTGAAACGAACTTTGTAAAGATGTTCGATAAAGTTTCATCGAAAATTTTCGAAGAGCTTTTGTCTGAGTTTAAGATTAAAGAACTTGTCGCGATGAGGGAATCAAATCGAGATCTTTACTTTCCAACTTAAGGCGAACCAGGCATCATCGAACCGAGAACGATCATCCTCCTATCAATATAATGTAGTCGTTTTCAAGTTGATTTTCAATAAAACTTTCTAACTCAGTGGTCAGATAAATTGAAGAACTGTATGGTCAGTTGTGTACAATTTGAAATAAAACCATAACAAAAAAAAAAACGATTCCTATAACTATAACTTGACGGTGTTAACCGACGCCTCATCAAGCAAAAGTGTGGAAACAAATTACTGTCGCCGCTCAAAAGTAGCTAGACGACACCACCACGTTGATCTATCTTTGACCTAATCTATCTGTTTTTGTGTATTTGACTACCTATCAAATTCAATTGAAAATAGTTGGAATGATTTGATAATTGTTGTTTTGCCGACACAACTGCACCAACCCTATAGAGAATTTAATTGAGTTTCATCATAGTGCATGTCAAAAACGGCACGTCAATACCGCAATAAATGACAAAATATATACGTGTGAGTGCGTAAAGTGTATAGATAGAGAAACGGGGTAGTATGTGTTTGGAAAAATAAACCCGCCTATACATATATATATGTATGTCTGCATGTTAGCCGATAATGAATTCCTTTCACGCGCTCGTCAAAGCAAATATGGGGCTTTTATGTGTTTTCCGATGCAGCATTTACGGAAAATTTAATTACACCAGATATATTCATATAGGTCACTATGCACGAGAAACGAACGATTTTATTCTGTACTTAACTAATGTAGTTAATATATTAATATTAATAAAATTGCTCAGCATTTACTAGTTGATGATATAAAACTTTATTAACCTTCAATATAACTTTAATTAATCCAACTTAAAAAGCGCAAGAACTTGATGGAGATATTCTGGTATCATTAAAAAAAAGGACAAAAAAAAATGAAATTTAAGGCAGATATTAATAGGATCCATCAAGACGTTCGCAGATTTCATAGTTTACCCTTAGCATCTCAGGCAACTTTTTACAACTCGTGAAATATTTACTAGCCGCCTCCGTGGCCGGTTGTCAGAAATGCTCCAATGAATTATTGACAAACCCGTAAAACATTTAGCAGACGGATTAGGTATAAAAACGTATTACCGAAGTGGAATTTCGTCTTATTTCACATCAAATATATAAAACGATTCCACCATCAATATTATACCTACTGATCGAACATGATCCTTGGATGCTTGATATAGAGTTTAGTAATTATTTAAATTGTTTTATGTTTCCACGTAACATATGAGGGGGAAAGGTCAGCATACATACAACCACATAATGTAGAGAATGGTCAGTAAAAGCACTTCATATTATAAGATATTTAAACAGGAAAGCTACAGTCGAAATTGTGTATCTCAGATCCCAAGGGCCGTATTGCTGGCAGGTTAATGAGACTGCCAACGTTGTTGCCACCGTTTGTTCCTAAGTGTCAATTAAATGAGCTCTCTTCCGGCAAACACAAGCTACAATAATAACACTCATGATGTACGGTCGACCATTTCAACAACGGAATTCTTTAGGACAACTATTAGCATGATTTATATACGGCGTCTTAGATAGCGTAATACAATTTTTCAAACAGTTTTCGCATATGTGTGTGTATGTGTGTAAAAGAGAAAGACAGTGAATGAATGAGAGAAGAGAAAAAAAAGGGACTGATGGTTGTAGTGATGAAGTGGCAGGTAGGAGTGGTTCAGCAAGATGATGAGGTAAGGGATGTGTGCAATCTACTCTACGAATACAAAATTTTGATAAACTCAAAGTGATTCCCGTCCAACAACCAATACCCAACAACAATCAATCTACATCAACTGAGATTTTCTCAGATACTGCATCATCAAGATATTCACCAAAATCGATCCACCGATACAAATAAATCATACAATAAATATGTTCAAATGGGACAAACTAAATGAATGACGAAAATCACAGATTTTAGAGGCACTTTTAAGGTATTGTTGAGTGAACGGTGAATTTTTTTTCTGTTCAGTCTGTTAAACATCAGAACAATTAACGTGTGTACTGAATTCGATCAACAGGTCAATTTTCTCGAAACATACGTGTGATCGGAACTGGAACATTGTAACCAACTAATATAAAGTTAGACTGATATCACAATCAGAGAAGTTATCTCTTGAGTCTCGATGGAATGTTATTAGAAAAACTAACACGTTGAGTTTAATGTGTGTGGGTTCAACCAGACACATTTTGACAACCAACAACCAGTAGACAGTGATCGATGTGAAAAATAACAACTCACCTCAAAATTTTACAATGTAAACAAGAGCTTTTTTTATCCGGAATAACTGAAAGGTCGAGGTAATTAGAAAACTTTCTAGTAATTGGAGAAAAACTGCTATATAACACAAAGTATAACAGAGTTTGAATTTTAGATTTATGGATGGAAATATGCTCTTGTATCAAATATAACCACAAATACCATTAAATCAGCTGGATTTCTAGTGTGCACGTTTCGCTATTTGATACAAAATCTGTCTTGCACGAATTAAAATTGGTTGAGCCTTGGGAATAAAAATCTTAGCATTACTCGTGGTATTCGTTCGATTCACAAACATTTTAGTGAAAATCAAGCATGTTTTTCTAATTATTTCGACTAAATTTCAACCATTTATTGTTATCATGAAACGGTTAACAGTTAGGGATTAGTGTGAATTATACCTCAAACTGTTGGATATGACCGCATCTTGAAAGTAATATAACTTGTTTTATCACAAGTAATCACTAATAATGTTATTGCACACAACATATAAATTGTCATAAATATAAAATCGCAATATGGCTTTATCTAGCGCGTATCCGTTTTTATTTGCGATATCATACAGACATACCATTATATTGTATAGTTTATATTTACCTTAAAACGTGGGCAAAATAACGAATTTAGATATTATCACATAAATATAGAAGTACGTAATAAAACGGTAGATCGAAGATAGAAATTGGCAAAGAGAGAAAAACCTGTCAAAATAAAAAATCCCTCGAAAGTCAGTCATTACAGTCTATAAAAGTTAATTTTAAAATATCAACTCGTTTTTTCCCGTCA
The DNA here is from genome assembly GCA_037464855.1 of Iselma pallidipennis. Taxonomy (NCBI): domain Eukaryota; kingdom Metazoa; phylum Arthropoda; class Insecta; order Coleoptera; family Meloidae; genus Iselma; species Iselma pallidipennis. The sequence continues at coordinate 76,951 of JAZBHA010000131.1, read as the reverse complement.
CTATGTAAATGCAAACTGAATGTAACCAACTTTGTATTTACAATTCCTTGTTAATTAATTTGTGGCGTGTGTGGACAATTTTTTCATCTAGTAGTGTTCTAGGAAAATATTTAAAGAAAATACCAGAAATCTTCCCTCAGTAACCACCAATTTTTTTAGAATAGGCCCTCTGTAGAAAATCAGTATCGTTAAACACGTCCCACTTTTAATGGAACACAGAATCTCATCAAACCGCAGTTATCTCTTGGGAATTTTATACGCTCCAAAGGAGCAAATAAAGTTTTTCTGATCCCTCTTATAATACTGACATTTTCAGTAATATCGTCGCCTAGTTAATGAAAACTGAACATCTCTATAAAAATCACTGTGAGAAAGAAAAAGAGATGTTTTCCTCCTGCATTTCGGTACACAGATTTCAACAGATTTCTTAACAAATTCAATTTCCATCCCCCCTGTAATATATGTTCTTTTCTTAAATTATCATTTAAATAAAATCCAGATACCTGTAAGTGGTGATAATTAAATGAATGTCTTGGTGTATAAGAAGGCGGCAATCATCTAAGACCACCATGTCTGTCTCTTATTAGCGTGTAATTGAAATGTTCTAAAATAATTATCAAACTAAATTACTGTTTGCGTATAAGTTCGTAGAGTGGCTGTGTATTTTGGAAGCTGGTTTATTCAATAATATAACTAATGGAATTTTCTGATTAAAAATTAATTGGCCAGTAAATAAGTTATCTTATATATCAAAATTATAGACCTGAAATTTCAAATAAAAATAAATTATATTATATTCCTAATAAATTACAAAAATTTCAAACATTTAGTTGGCATATAGTCAAGGAAATCCTGATCTAAATCGTTCCCCTTGGATTAAATCAAAGAAAACTAAACAATAGGATGTTTAATAATCCGTAACATCAAAGTAACTAGTTTCAGTTTGTTTGCCTAGTCCTACTTTTTTCGTTATATTTAACAACAAATATTACCATTTACAACAACATAATTTACACTGAATAGAGAGAATTATCGACTTCCAGAAACCACGTGTCGTATTTTTTCTTGTAATTAACTGAATTTGAATTGAACTGATATTAAATCAATGATATGCTTATAAATAATTAATCAATCGCAAGTCATGAATAAAAATGTAACATTTATAAAAATTTTATCAATCTAATTCAAGTTCTTAATTGAATTTCAACACAGGACAGGTAACAACAAGAACAGATAATTTCGACAATTTCATCCAATTGTGAATCTGCGGTTTCAATTACACATTCATTGTTCGAAATTTGTCTTTGTTAAAATACAAAATTTTACAATTATCCTCGACATTTCATGCGGAAACTTGTTTAGAATTTCAAGTGAAAAACGAAATAAAAACAAAACGATTTTTCTTTGATTTTATTCTATTTAAAACTTTTTTTCGTCAGTGATTCCTGCCGTATATTTGGTGGAAATAAAATCCGAAATAATAAATCATTGTAAATTAGACGGAGAAGTTTTCGTTTGGCCAATACTGGTGGTTGAAAGTATTCAACTTTTATAACTATGGTTGGGATGTTGATGGGTCACGTCGTGCCAGGATTAAAAAGTTATGAATTTTCAAGTTGCTATCTATATTTGCCAACAAACTGGACAGAAACTAGACGAGATATTATTATCATTGCTGTCGGGACAAAAACAAAAAGAAAATCGAACAAAAAACCTTTTAAATTTCAAGTGAACCAACATAAGAATGTCGAATTTACAATACAAAAGTTTTCTGGTTGAGAAATTTTTAGACCGAATTTTAAAAAATTCTAAATAATAGACACAATTCCGTTATTACTGTCATCAAAATCAAAAAATCTATGTAGCTTCTATGTATGATTTTGTATTGATATAGAATTTAAAGACGCCCACGAGTCATATGAATGCAATATCTCAGGACCAATGGCAATAGTAGAACCGTATCGAAAATAAATCTTTCCCTAGCTATGTAGCTATGTAACAAAATCAGAATCGACCAACATGTATTGGCACATTGAAGTTCGTAAATCAGAGTGACACTAAACCACATCCTTACATGTATCTGAACACGTAAATCCTATATAATATACAGCCCTCCGCCAGATCTGATATCAATACAGCGAGACGCCACCAAATATTGATTCCGTATGCGGTGGCGTGGCAGCAGAGGTGACGTATACAATCAACATCCGTATTCCTTCATAATTGAAACACTACCACCAATACAACCACCATCATTATTATCATCATCACTATCGACACCGCTGTTATTGTTACTCGACAATAACAAATTTATTGATAACGTGAAAGCTGTACGGTTAGGTAGATTGTTTTTTATATTCGTATGGAGATTTTTCGAGCGACAATCGTCCATAAAATGCTATCATTTGAACGCATGACGTGTTTCTGTGCAGTTAATAATTTTTTTATAAATTGCTCGCCCGGCGCCTCCACCAAAATTCGCATCCAAACCAAAACACTTGCTTAATAAATTAAATTCATTTCCACTATTGAATTAGGACCAATAGTACGATTTTCCAATCAATTACATGATGTGTGCGTGCACGAAACTACCCACTTAAAATATACGCGTTCCTTTCCAGGATCATTGGATATACGTGGCGCGGCTGGCCAAAACCAGTCGTTATTTAAACCGAATCAAACTGGCGCACACACATACACCTACACACAAAAACAATGTTGTTGTGGATTTCCGAATAGGTTCTCCGTGCTCAATTTCCCTCTTAAAGTCCAGAATTGTCTGTTATTGATGTTCAAAACGATTAAAACACGTATTATCAAGATTTACGTTCATTGTAGCATATGCTTAACATTTGAAAATGTTCCTCTCCTATCCAGGACCTGTCGCCAACAGGAGAAATTACACCAGTTATTACAAGGATTCCTGCACGTACTATGAACACATAGACATATATAGATAGAGTGAGTTAGATAGATAGCGAGAGAGTTTCCTTTTCCTTTATGAATGTTTTATTGGTTGAAATTAAATTTCTCCCAGATAAGATACTGTGGTTTGGACGTGCTCGGGAACAATTTTCAGCGTAATTGATACACATACAAGTCAAGTGAACGAACAGGTTCAAGTAATTGATTATTTCAATTTCTATCTTATTCGCTCTTTATATTCCGTCATTATGCCATTGCTTAAGAATGAGGATGAGTTGTCTTGGTGAATGGTGCATAAAGGACGTCATTAGTGGAGAGACGTTTCCCTTTTTTGTTTGTGTTCGCATTACAACAACCAGCTTTTGTTCTACGATTGGCTAATGACAACATTATCTCTAATTAAAACGCAAATAAACAATCAGAACAGACAACAACAAAACTAATGTTGATAAGGACCTACAATCTGTTCTTTTAATTCAAAACGAAGAAATTATGAAAATATGGTTCCGTCCGTGTTTTTTTTTAATAATGTTGAAATGTTCTATCTCACATTCACTAGAGATTCAAAGCAATTAGTCTGATTCTCCTAATGGCTAATGTCACTTGTGTTGTAAGTTTCGACACTGGACACAACACACGAACAAACATTATTCGGTAATTGTATTGCACCCGTCCGAGAACTAAAGCTTGATGTACTTTGTCTAATTAAATACCGGTTCAATATTTTCCAGTAGTCCAGTAGCAATTTCATAAAATAAACACATTTCCAATCACATTAACAGCAGCTATATCATCTGCTATAGTATATGAGGTTGTCGAATAAAGGTAGGTAATATAGACACCTGATATGTGTGTGTGTCTATATTTCTATCTCATTCCTGTATTCACACACAAAAATAACATATAGTCTGGACGAGAGTGTTGTTATTCGAAAACCTTGATTCCGAATAATTCAAGATAGAATTGAAGGGCCGAAACGGTTCGGCTGTTTGCCAAGTGCCAGGATAAGAGAAAAGAATCGCGCATTGGGATTCCAGAATGGAATAATAATGTTGTTTTGTATTTCACTCTACCGCCTTTCTCACAATATAAAATAAATTGGATATTCTCGTTTTGTTGGTGGAGTCCTCATAATTGGATATAGGAAACTATGTATGTACTTCAATAAAATTATTCCATTAATTCGCATATAAGCCACGAATTATTTTATTGGAAAATAAATCAGAGTATTCAACAAAAAAAAACAAGAATTAATCACCAATTAAGTGGGTTTTATTAAAATTAATGTGGGGGCTTTCATATTTTCCAACCAAATATTCAGACTTCAGAGGTGGTTCTAACTTCAAAGCAGGGAAAAAAGGTGGATGATGCATAGATGAACTCCTAGTTCTAGAAGTTTGTTGAAATGTTGAGATAGGCAACTCGTCGAATCAATAGTATATACTACTGGGCAACTTTAAGAGGATTATAAACATGTATGCGAAAGTTTGCAGTGAACGTGTCTCAGTTTATTTTCGTTATATGTATAACATCTAACCGAATAGTAATCTCTATAACAATCTCATCGTTCTATATATATTATAACATAGGAGGGTCACACATACATAGACAATTGAACGTTGGAAATCCCACAGCTGTGAATATTATTAATAACGGTTTGTCGAATGGATATATTCGGGTATCTTGTCAGGTCCTAATTACTTACATATAATTTGTAAATGGGGTTTTCACGCTAGTTTCCAGATAATATTAATGATCCAGGTCGTAGAGTTCTATTTTATATAATAGGTATATGATGATGGTGTCCCCCGCCCGGTCGTTCGTTCAAATAAATTCAAATAGACTAAACAGAATCGAGATTTCTTAGTATTAATGCAATGTTTAGAAACTGATGTCATATACTATAGTGTGTGTTTGTAAATGGGAAAACTAGACGAGAAAAGAGACTGAATGAATAATCCCTCTGTCTTATGCTGAAATCTTGATAATTTCATTTTAAAACCCTTACCACATCATTTTAAATGAAATATATAGAAGGTATTTATCAACCCAACATATTACTACTTTAAAATAATCCTACACTGTACAGTCCCATAAATCAGTAATACTATGAGTAACTCTGCCATTTGAATTCAACTCAATTTATTTTGAACAATAGAAAAATTCCATATAAATTGAAATTGTAATAAAGTTTCGCAATTACAGTATATTTAATTGGAAAATTGCAATTATTATTTGTTACATTGTAGGGTAGTTTTTTTTTGTTTTGTTTTAGTTTTTGTTTTTATTACCAGGAGTGTAAAGCTCTATAAGGACAATAGTGATCCCTGTGGGCTTTTAAGTGTGAATTCTTAAGTTCACCGAGTACAGCCATAAAATCGTAGAAAGCTCTCGTGTTTCTATGTTAAAGCTCAATGTTGTACAACCTTTAAACATGTAAAGGTTGACTGCAACTAAAATCTATGCGTCTAATTATTTCCTAGAGACAAGCGGATGGGATATGTTGTATGTATGTATATATCGACCACGCAACCGCCAACCAAAACTGGCCTAGTTTCATCCTATATATGTACATATATACTAACGATAAGTACATATATAAGTATATAAATACCTGCACTCAGGTGAGCTTTTTAGAGTTTACTACTCGGAAAACAATGGCCTAGAATTGTTCCACATTTAATACAAAGTTCTATTTGCCATTTCCAGAAGAGATTGTAACTGTGCCACAAGCCACAATTAAACATGCGCCACCACAACTGTGACAAGCCTGATTTACAATAGAGCACAATAATAAATACAACAAATTTCCAGTTTTCCAATCTTAATGAACAAATCTGATCATAATAAACTTTTAGATTAACAGAGGGGGAAATTTGAAATAGTGTTAAATACATGAATCAATCATTGAATACTACTACACATACATGATCCATAGTGTTGTAAAGCTTTAGAAACGATGTTTATGTTTGCTTATTCCACCCTTCATATAAGCCTCTTTCTCACTCTCACACAGCCCTTTCTGTAAATCTATGAAAACGCTACCCTGATGGCTGTCTTTGCACAGTTCTCGTTTCTCACGACTGGCATCCCACCGTCAATAATTCAACGAATAGAAGTGAGTCGATTCCATTTGACAAAATATTCATAATGTTTTTAGATCTAATTCTTTTAGTTATAAAAAGAATGGATTTTTTTTGTGGTAAAATTAAATCAACGTCAAGAAAAACAGCAACATTTAAGAGCGGAAGATTTAACAATTTATCTTCAACAGGAATGGTGATGGATAGTGGTAGTTTTAAGGCACAAGATATAAATGTAAAAAACAATGACTACAACACAACGCCCGACCCTTAAAAGTGGGCTTACATACCAATTTCTTTTTATGTTAGGGACTATGGTGGAGAAAAGGTTAGATTCATAGCCTCTATAAACATTGAAGCTTTACAACACAACACAACACTATCGCTATCTGTTGCTAAATGAAAATTTGAAATACATCTTCAACACAATCCAAATATTTCAATTTATTTTATGTTTGTATTGAATATTGGAAAAACGATAGAAATATGTTCTTGTCTAAGGATAAAAACTGGGTACCGGTTTCGGCCTGTTTCAGGCCATCATCGGCCCACTTGCTATATTAAGGATTGATCGTGAAATAAAATTACTTCATATTTGGTCAATTTGTTGAATGTTGTCATAACAAGAAGCCTGTTATGCTAAAAAGCTATGGAAAATCCTAATTATTACAGTTTATATTTAAAAAACACGCAAATAGCTTTCATGGTGTTTATTTATCTTCCAGAAAATTTTCATATATTCCCATCAACAGACGGTAATAAACATACGAAAATATCCGTTCTTCTATGGACAAATATAATTTTCAATTAAAAATTTCAAATTTATTGCGAATATAAAATGCAGCTACCCTTTAACGGGTTAAATAAATATTTGCCAACAAACAAATTTTTCGTATTTACAGTAATTTGTGTAAAACTGCAAAAAATGTGCACATTTACATTTCCATTCATTTGAATACTATTCCATATGAATTTATTTATCCAAAAAAAAATTAAATGAATTTTCAAATGACTTCCTAGATACTAACACCACAAAGGATTCCAGAATTTGCAGTCTGGACATTCCTGTAATATTTGAACGTTATACCGGGGACTTGATCGTTTGTTATCTACAATACCTATATAGAAAAAAATACCAGTGTTGTTTCCGAAATAAATTTCTATCAACATCCATTCGATGTTTTCAATTTATTTTTTAAAAAGAGTAAATGGTTCATGTTTCATAATATATAACATTCTGTAAGTTATATATATATTGTGAATGTGATGTCATAGAACTGTCTCAACTGTCATGACTTTTCCAAAACACAAGCTATGGATTGTTATACGGTTACTTCTCACCTGGAAGATGATTTTTGGACGTTGACATGTAGAACTACGCACCGAAACAATGGAGGAAGATGAGAAAGCAAAAAGCCAAAAATTCAACTCCAACAACTATGTATTCATAAACTGACAAGCTGCTTTCTAATTATGCTTTCATGAAAACGGTAACAGTGCCTAGATATTGTTGACATTAGCATTTTATCTTCTCATAATTTTCTTTATATAAACATAATTACGAACTAACTACCAGTCAGATCAACTAGAGCATTGATAATTCCTATGAAATAATAAAAGATGTAGAAAATGCGTGCATTTAGATTATCGGTCTATTTATTATTCCAGTTATAATAAACGAAAAAAAGTTATCAACAGTCTAATAAATATTTGTAAAATTCATTAATAGTGACTGATACGGGTGCACCGTTTCCGATAATATCATTGGAAAATTTATAGTATACTTGAAAACTTATAAATCAGAAGAATTGAACGCACCATTGATTCAAGAAGAGAATCCTGTTCCTTCCAAGAACTGAAAAAGCTTTACGATGGCTTATTGTGAAAGCATTTCATAAACTAGATTATATAATCTCCCTCACCATCACTGCTGCTCGTAAAAAAGACAATTTCTAAAAAAAAAAATATACATAAAACCGACTATTGACAAAAACTGAATGAACTCACAGAAAATACATAATAAACTCCTCAGTGCATCAGGAACTTTTGATATGAATTCAAAGTCAGTTTGAAATGATAACACAATGTCACTTTAACAATTAATAGTGATGATAAGTATACGGAGAGTGTAGTAGGCAGAAAAATCAATTCGTTGCAGCACAAAACTACTTGACTCGCCCCCTCAACTGGCTGCAGTGTTTCAGTGCTTCCCTAATTTTTAATATTTCTAAATTGGACACGAATAATATAAATTAATAAAAATATCAATCAAAATCTTGAACTTTTTGAGACAATCTGTCGTCAGGGCAACAACAACAACAACAACAACGGCAAACAATATAGTTGATATATTGTTGTAATTTCGTGGCACCACTAATCAGCTAGACAGAGAGAACAACTTGAAAGTTCACCACCACCACCACCACCACCCACCAACACTATAGAACAGCAACAGCAGCAGTCACAATCCCATTTCTGTCATATAAGTTCTAAAACACTGACGACATATTTATTTCAACCGGTTTGTTGATAAGTGCTGGAGATTAAGTGTCTAGGGCTTACTTGTATAGTATACACCCCCTCATGGCCGCCCCTTCCCACTTCACTCTTTCACCCTTCATTTTACTATAAATTAAAACTAATCTAATCACTTAACAAATGTCAAAGTTTCAAGTTAATTTCACCGCTTTGATGTCAGCTAGAGGGTATACCAGTAAACGAAATAAAGTAAATTGAATTACAAAGTTTATATCGACTTGTTCTCTTGCGATTCTTCACAACTATACTATATACTGTTTACCACCAACATTGTTTATGGCAGGTATAAAACTTGAACAATTGATGTTAAAGTTTATCCACTAACAATGGGGGGATATGGTAACAGTTGCAATGACAGTATTATAATGGTAAAATCACAGATTGCAATAGTTTTTTTTTGATTTTTTGCAATTCTAATCGGTGTAGTTTTCAGTGAATTTCCGTTTGGAGCAAAAAAACAAAACAGTAAAGGCATCAAATGATTTTACATTATAACGTTGACATGAAGCGAAATATATTTTTATATCGACGTAAACATAAAAAGTGTGTCTCTAGAAACTGAATAAAGGAATTTCCGTACATATTTGGAAAATGTAACAAAACTTGCAAAATCCAGTTGAATAAAACTAAACTTTATTCAACTATAATTGTACATTAAATTCTATCCTTGAACGACCTACATAGAAAACCTATTTTTGGACGAACATCAAGATCATTTTAAATGAACAAAACTTCAACAAAATAATCGTTACAAATTGCATCTCATTGAACACCATTATCATCGGCCAGTTGTTCTGTTTTTATTAAAAGTCTTATTAATTTCGTTGACTCTTGCTTTCAGTTTTATTAAATTTCGTGCCGTCTGCCTGCTGAAGCGTTCCGTTATTATTTCATAAGTTTTTTTTTTTCTTACTAGTATCATCCCGACATCAAGAGATTAGATGAAGAAGGAAGAAGAAACGAGGGGATGTGCGCGCAAATAAGTCGACCTAATTGAGAGTCGCAATTTCATTAGCATTATGACGGACCACAGATTAAAAAAACTTCATCTATATTATACATAATATAGGTATATTTCAGATCTCTTCAGTTTAACATTAATAAAGGGGCGCCAAGTTGCAATCACCACACTAACTAATGAAACGATGTTTATAAACATCGTAAAATCCAACAAAAAGGTGAAACTTCTGACATGAAGTACTAAAATGCCAAGTATTAAATTTTACGCCACATAAAAGTTATAATCCTTAGCGGCTTTCTTATTTAGACTTCAGCGCCTTTTAACCGGAAGTTTAGAAAACATCAACTTGTAAACATATACACACGATGATTTACGACGGTTTAACCACTACTACGACTACTACCACCACCGCCACTACCACCATCAAAACACCAGGATTTAGAGCCCAACTGTTGTTGTTTAGTGAGATTCGATCATCATCATGAATATTGTCATGGAAAAAATGAAATTTGAAAACTGATCAAGACTTTAACAGTTATTAAATGTAGCGTACACTTATTCTGAACATGATCATTAGTCTTTTCAAGTTGCTTGTCTAATTCGATAACGTCAAGGATGCATACAACTTACCTTCAACAGACTGCCTCAAAATAAAGCATGAAAATTAAACGCTGCATGATTAATTTGAGACTTTACTACTATGCACTCCTGGAAAGCGATTTTAGTTCTACTAATATCAAGCTTGCATCAATTTAGTTACAATTATGAGAGCAAACTGGTAATTGGAGTTTGTAATTGTTTCAATATCTGTGTCAGATCTGTATCGTGTTTAGCAGGATTGTCTGCAAATTGAGGAATTAAAACAAAAATGCTGACCACACCACAGAATCTCCCCTTGTGTTGAACTTAGAACATTTTAAACAATACAACCAAATTGGAAGTTTATTTCATTGATTTACAAAAAAAAAAAACAGAAAAAAGTACTAGAAATTTGGTTATTCCTTTTTATAATATTAAAATCGTCTTTTGTTATTTTGTTGAATAGTGTACCTTAACAATGAACCATCGCATAAGAATACCAAACAATACAAAGTAGCCTTGACCGTTTATTTTTGCAAGTCAATCAATATTTAAATGTAGTATTTTTTCTTTGGAATACATCATATTTAAAAAAATATTGTTCCAATAGAGTTTTCCTGTGAAAATAGTTGACTGACTAACTATACCTACTCTGAAATTACGAGCCAGCTTTTAATCCTTTTGAGTCAAGCAAAGTGATAGTCTGTTTTGAAACATCCAATTCAACGTAATATACTGAATAAACTTAATCGATCCGATAAGGAACAACTTGTAAACATTCTGGTGTAATGTTGATAATACCCATTTTCCCCCAATTGAATTAAGAGACACAAATGGATTATGGCCATGTTTCAATTATTATTTTTTATTAATAAATATCGTTGTGGTTATGACTTTATCGTAAACTCATGATAAGGTCGACTCTATCCTCATATATACAAAGCACAGTCCATAAAATAAACCTTGAACTTGATTTAACTGTAGAGAAGAGACAGCAGTAGGTCGGAGACCTGCAGCAATACTAATAATTCCGGATATTAGTGCCTGTTGTCAGGTTAGGAACATCCTGTCTGAATAAATATCAACAATATTTTGAGAAAAATTATAAACGATAAATATACCTACCTATAGATATAATTAAAGAATTACGGAACTTTTATGATAATAATTGGAGATTTTTATGTTTATGGCAATTTATGTCAAATTCAGGATTTAAAGGAAATTGGATGTTCACTCCTTAATGTTGGCCAAAGCTCGACTTGTAAGCTAAAGAAATCGATCAGAAAGCTTTGTAGGGCAAAACAAACAAGAGAAATTTATACTCAATACAAACGACAATTTTTCTACAACCTCTAATAATGTCAATATTAATTAAGTTGAACAATATTCGAACGATCGAATTATCGACTAGCTGTTTTGTAAAACTGGATCGTTAATTTAAAACAGAGGACAAAAGTTAAGCATTAACAAATAAAGCAACTTAATAAAATATTTAATTATAATTTATTAATAAATTAACATCAATTACTTTCACTGTAAAACTGATTTTACGAAATAACAACCTCGGGCTTTAGAAACAAATTATAAAAGCTACTACAACAACCACCATTAACTTTAATTGTAATATTGTAAAAGTGTGTATTTGAATGGATTTCTTAACATTTTACGAAACAAGATTCGGATATTCAACATCACGAAGGAGAAAAAGAAAAGAAACGTTTTGAATACGCTGACTGATTTGGTTTAAAAAAAAAAAAAACAACCGAACAGATTTTTATGAAAATCCATTTCGAAAAATTCACCATCTAGAAATCCGATTTGCCATGCATAATCGAGCTATTTATCCAAGCTCTTACCCCCTTATCATTTATTCGTGTCAACAGACTGGATTTCCTTTCGAATGGAGCTATGTCGGAAATATTTACCATTTGTATAAATAAATTATTATTATGTTAAACATGTATGTTGATGATGTAAATTTTTATTTTTATTATTATTGCTTTGCATAAAAGACAAACCAGCCGAACTATAAGGTCCAGAATGCAAAAAAGGAAGAATTCTTGTATAATTATTCCACAACAGTCCGATAACATTAAAGTTCAGACCAGTGATTAAAGAGAGTAGACGATAAATAATTCTACTTTGTAACAGGATCGTCTTCGTATCTAAACTAATTACTTAACGTTAGAATAGAGGAGGATACACACCACCGTTACGCAGCATCTATCTATTCTTTCGACAAGTTGGAAGATGAACGACCGGATATTGTAAAATCCCAGCGAAACCGCCACCTTGAAGAACGGCAAGCTTTGACTGCCTACCATCTACGGCTCCTAAATACACTCCTCCATCTAATACATTCAAACATATACACACATCTATACATAAAGCTCAGGTAAGAAGCTTCACTTCCTCACTTTGCAAAATCTCTCCCTCTTCAATGTTGTTGTTGTTGTTCTTTGTTTTTTCCTCTCGTCTCTCCTACGTTGTAGAAAAGCATTCCTATACCTGACCATTTTTCTATCATGCTAACAATAAGTACCATCTTTATGCCTGACAGTGCCGACTGTGCCCTTTTATTATTACTTCAGAAGCTTTTGTTAAAATGAACTTTTCAAATTGGTATAGTAATATTGAGGCTGTTGAAACTGAAAACCGGCTGGTGAACGAGAGAGAACCCGGGCGTTGTCCTGACCAATATGAACAACATGCACAACATAACAACAACATACAAGGTCATCGACGTATTCTCTTCATCACCAAATCACATTCTCGAAAATTAGACCGCCCAGCCAAAATATTCACCGACTGTTGTTTTGGTTGATGGTTGTTGTTGTGTGCTGTTGTTGTTTGTGGGTTTCCGCCAGGAATCAAACGAACCTGTAGTATAATAACTTTTTAAGTTTTGCTAGTCGGTTTAGTCACGAAACAGGAATGTTGGTCAAGTTGTTTGAGAGGAAAAAGTTAACATATGGATTGTTGTTAAATAATGAGTTTTGAGAAGAAGAGTATTGCTCTCCAAGTTGGCCTTCAAATACGCAAACAAAAATCATAATAATGTTTTAATCATTGCCGAAATAAAACAAGCTAGAACTTGATACCGGATGTTTGTATACAATAGAGCGTTCTCCTCCTTCAATTTTTGATAACAGCAGTGCTTGTAGGTAGACGCTACAATGACCTAAACTAATTCTAAAGAAATAACAATTAAGCGGGAATGATACGTGTATAATCCTATTGTTTAGTGTTAAAGTGAAGTCCTACATGTTACCTTCAAGAAAATATCAAATTTTCACGACATATCTATTTACTGAAATGATGAAACATTACTTGAAAACGGATCATTTTCTGCTAACATAAATTGAAAAATGGATATAATTAGCAGAAAACTAGCAGGAAATTGTATAATTAACACATAAAGAAGAGGAAAAACTGTAGGAACAATAAAGTTCTTATATTATTTCCAAGTAACATCGAAGTAAACTTAATAATCTGAATTTTATATGGCAAATAAAACTTTACCACTAGACATAGTATTGGAACATGGCATGACTATGTAGATAACGATTTCAGGAAGGTATAACAGTAATGACCAATACGATCTGCAGTAAATGTAAAATGGTTGTATCAAGGGTTCTATAAATGTAACTATCCGGACTTTAGGACCTTCAAGAGTACATCTGATAACCTTACGTACGGAAACTTGATAGAATTTCGATATACCTAGAGAGAGGCGAGAGAGGATTATTAGAATTTCCGATATTCATTTTTTCTGATTACTATCAAAATTAAATTCAATCTTAATGTGTACATTAATAGATTTTAATCGAAACCGTTATAACTCTATAATTGAACTAATCTCCAATAGAGTAAAGGAATTTTGCCAGCTTTTAATAGTTGAGTACCAGTCGGGATCATAATTATGGATATAACCCGTGTTCTTGTTGCAAATTAACATTTCTTGTAACATTGCAAATGGCTAGTGTTACTGACACCAACATACGCATAATAATCAATAATCGACACTACTAGGATAAGATAAAGTTAATATTTATATTCTGATTAGGAAAAGAATTTAGTAAAATATAAAATAACTTGTTAGGATCAAATTCAATTATAGAAGGATAATCGAACTAACAGAATTAGTTATATAGCAACTTCCAAATTCGATAAAGTGATAAGAGGTGGTGTATCGCCGGATTAGATAGAATAGATATTGATTTTGTTGTGTCCGGAAACGTGCCGGCTTGTGATGGTAACATTACATTTTTTTTTCCTTCTACTCTTCTATATTCGTTTTTTCTTCTCAGTTACCCCCTATCTTAAAAGACTTCTCTTCATATATTTCTTACATCATCACAACAAATGCAAATCATCAAATCAACATAAAACAGACAAATCGAGGAGGAGAAGGATCAAATTAAAATCCGTCCCCATATATTGGGGGGCATACAGACGAAAAATGTGAGTCGAATTTTTTTCAGGAGGGTTGAATTAGAATCGACGAGATTGCTGGCAAATGCACAATCTATATGTATGACGCATTTCACTAGAGGATAGATATATTGTTGGGATTTGATATAAACCATATACGGTCCTAGAAAAAAGGTTTATGCGAATTAGGAGGACATTGGTTGGATTAAATGAATACAAATTTTTTCGGCAAACTTTATTTATATGTGATTCATAATGAATCGAAGTCCTAGTGATTTTCACAAACAGGTAAAATATTGATCGAAACTTGTATAGAAAGTTTAACATTTACTGCAACCCCGCAAATATTTATTACTTCGTAACTTTGGTAAAATTGTTAAAGTTACACAGTAGATTTATTGAGTTTACTTTTGTTTAACTTTTCTATTTTCCGTCTTTTTTTTTTTCGCCGAACTACCCCCACAATCATGTGACTGTTGTGTTAAAAAACCATGAAATTTATCATATGAGGTCTCATGTTCAAAAGTCATTGGTGTTTTTGCGTCGATTATTATATGGAATGACGTTCTTGGCAAACGTACTAGACAGTGACCTCCATATAGATTTCCTTGACACGAAAATAATCGTTTCGAAATCCGGCCATTTACCTAATTCATACAAAGATAATAATTTTGCATATAATTTAAATATGTAAATATATGTATGACTTATATACAAGGCGGAAACTACTCAATGATAAAGTTTGAAAACTTCTTCGAAGACTAGAAAGTGTCTGTAATCATCTTGACTGCAAGAAACCGAAACACGTGAGAGAAAACTTTAAAGGGAAGTGTATGGCGAATTTTTTTTCGTCTATTTAACCATCGCGACGACGTAGCTAAGAACACACGTGTTCGCCATAATTGACGACATATTCAACATTATTTTGGAGAAACCACAACTACGTTTTGTAATTTACTCAATTTTAATTTTTAATATCGAACTGTTAACAGATTACGTATCAAATATTGCACTTTGATAACATTATCAACATTTGAATGTTTGCTCTATTTACGCAGATGTTAAAGGTTTCTTCCGGCTACAATATACAAAAAATACGAATAGTTCCTGGTTTTGGTGGTGGTGTTAGCAGTTTCTCTACACGTGGTTCACTACATTTTGAATCCTTGAAAATTTTGTTTGACCTACGTGGGAACGCGTGTCTTGAATCGAATCGATCGGTAAATACACGTGATTATTATCAATGAAAATAGGAAGGATCCAATGAAATATAAGTAATTAAGTAAATGTAGCAGGAATACCAAAAACATCGGAGGTCAACATCAAAATTATACCTATATCGATTAAAATAAGGCGCAATAACTGAAACTTATTTAGTTTTCAGTAGCTGTATTATTAATAAAGTTTACGGAAATATTAGAGATTAAGAGATTTAAGTTTTTTTTTTTGATTTACGACGATTTTAAGGAAGTTGCTCCATTTAATCTCACAGTGCTTTTTCTTTATTTATATGTTTTTCACTAATTTCCCTCAAAAAGACTCTATTTTACTGTGTGTTCACGCTTTTGTTACAAATCGCATTTCTGCGACAGAAAAATTTGTTACCAATCAGACGCTCAGAATTATTAGATGCGTATACAGATTCTGGCGTTAAATTGGCTCACGCAAGTGTTTCTGTCGCAGGAATACCTTTTGGAAAACCATTATTTAACAACCATATTGGTGGCGCCTAAATTTGTCGCATAAATGATAAAGATTGTTTGTTAAATAATTCACGTAATATTGTAATTGGACGCTACCAAAACAAACTTAATAAATTACCGTCATATTAGAAGTTAATTCTAATTTTACTGATTCTTCACAAGTTTTATACCTGACACTTGAAAATTACTCTTTTAGCATTTTTTTGTCTGTAATTTCGCCAATTGTTCACCATTAGTCTTGTACTACGTAATTATCGGCCTGTGCATTAACCACCTACCAAGGGTGATTAGACCGATCCTCAACTATTCAGGTTATACCCATCAACCCACCCATATGTAACTATTCGGCAAGTTGTAAACACATAGCACAATGTATATATACCGGAGAACACTGATTCAGGTATACAGTTTCGAAACAATGGCAATGAACCTTTTTTTCGTTCATCTACCAGATAAAGATAGAAAGACAGAAACTGTCACGCCCTCCTTCTCCATTCTTGAAAATCTACCATCAAGGTTGGAGGATTGTTGTCGATACCACAAAGGTGTAAAGGGAAAACCACCACCACCACCTTGTTGCGACTCTCATTCATAAGGAGGACAAATTAAATTTTTGAGACTAACAAGTTGGGATGCACTTGTGATAACTTTGCAGAAATGTAACAATAACTATTTCGACATTGTTCAAAGTTTATAGAGATAGACGTTTGTTAGTTATTAACTTATCAAGTTGTCACTCGCAAAGTTACACATTATTGTATAGAAGTTCATTATATTGTGTGGTCACACAAGTCGATCTAGTTATTCAGTTTGCTATATCCCGGTTTAAATTCTATTCTAATCATATCATAGAGATATCGAAAATTGTAGAAACTTTTATAAATATTTGAATATAAGAAAGATAAATATTTAACTAAAATGGAAAACATATGCAACATGGGGCCAAAAACTTTCCAAAATATATCGCGACACGAACTCACTCCAAAGGTTTTTCGGTCGAAGATCCCACCATCTAAACATTTTGTGGTCGGTATTGAACAAAAATTCAATCTTTTATAATAAGGCAATACGCAATTACTTTACACACAAAAAAATCTATCCTTCTGTCGGTAATTAACATTGAATGATCTCAAAATTATTCAACGATTAATTGCCTCAAAACTAATGAAAGTACCCACAAGGTTACCTCGTTATAAACCTTGAAGATTTTTTATTCCAGTCAAATTTCTAGGAAATTTGAAGAGCAAAACAATCAATGCAAAATTTCGGAAACCACTTCTTGCTTATTATTATTATTATTATCATTGTTATTATTATTAAAGGAGCGTATAGTTTGGCTTTGAAGTAATTCCTTTGTTTACTTGTCGATTTGAAAGATAAAAATTTTCTACTTGGAATATTTTTCGCCCCCTTTTATATCTACCAGTAGATAGCAGGAATGTTATCATTTTCAATTCAGAAGAGATCTTGGATGCTTTTCAAGATTGGTGGCAGGCAACGCCCACTTGAGACAGATCTAGACGAGTTCTCTTTTAAACCAAAAGACACTATTTGAGTTTATAAGAAAATCAGAAAACGGCCGTTTTATTAAAAATTATAAGAGTTATTTGAACAACTCTTTATTGCTGCTTTTGTAGTTAGTTGTATAAATTCAATTTTAGTATTGCAATAAGAGATGGTATAGATTTACAAGCATACAATATATTATGCTCAAAACTTCCAAAGAACGGATCTGAAAAAAGTAGATAACAATACTTCAACTACCTGAGTTAGAAACACATTTTCGAATTCTATTGAATTTTCTTTCAACAATTGTGAACATCTGTTGCAGATTTTACTCTCATTCTTTTCGACTTCAGCAGCAGCAAGACGGAAACGAAAAAAAAATCTCGAATTTGAATGGTTAATTAAAAATTTCCTCTAGAAACCTTTTTTTCAACGTAAAAGGGAGGAGAAATTTCTGCCATTCTTTCTTTTTCACTGGTGGTAACATGGTTTGAATTTGACTTACAAATGAAATAAATAAGAAGAAGTCATAAATACAAAGTTGACAGTAAAGTTGAGTTTTGAAGAGCGGTCCGTACAGAAACCCTTCACAGAACGCCTACAACAACCACCACCCACCCCCGTTTTTATTCAATTCATGTTCTCTCTTTATCTTGCACTCAAAGTAAATCAACGAACGAAACCGATAAAACTTTGTTTGAGAACGATAAGGAATATTTGAAAATTTCTATATAGTGTTGAATGAATGTGTGTCTGACCTGTATGTGTCCTCAGATGAGCTTTAAGATGAGAACTCTTGCCGTAGATCTTGTAACATCCCTCATAGAAACACTTGTGAGTCTTTCTTGTTTGTGAATTGAGTCTAGTTGTGGTTTGTTGTCTTGGTGTGTTGGTAGATTTCCGTTGGGCTGGTGCTGTGTTCTCTTTACGTCCACTAGTTTTGACAGGCGATGATGTTGTTGATGTTGATGATAATGACAATATCTTACCATCACTATTTGAACTAGAAATCGAACTGGGACTAGTGTCCATACAACTATTGTAACCAGTGTCCCGTTCCTCATCAATTGTTAGATTGCCTTCAGTGTCCGATGGGACTTCAGGAACTGGCTCCTGTTTGATACGTGTTAGATCAGTAAGGATACGTGCTACCATATAGGATGATGATTCGGGTGTATTGTTGGCAGGTGATGATGATGATGTTGTTGATTCTTCTGTTTCGTCTTTCATGTAAACAGGAATAGTGGTTGGTACAGTTTCTACGATAACAGCCGGTCCAGGTGGGCTGAAATCGACAAGAAAACGGCCACGATCACGAGACAGGTCCAATGGACGACTTAAATGATCTTTGCTATGGGACATTTCGACTAAACATTGGGCAGCAAAATTGACTTCATCCATTGTTGATTTCTTTTTGGTCTTCAAAAACTCACACAAAATACCACAAGACACTATCGAATCTATATAGCAAACACTACTAGTTCTCGTAATTTATTTATCCGCTAAATACAAGAATTTACCCGATATAACGTAAAAATGAAACAATGTGTTCATAGCTGATAGGAGGCGTGGATTTAACGCGTATAGCGAGCGAGTACACGGAACCGATCGAAAAACTGAGCACAGATACAACTCTACACCACCAACACACGAATTGAGACTGCTGCGGCTCGATGTGGTGGTCGTCGTTGGTGTGTCGTTCCACCTCCGTCGTCGTCGACTCCCCACCTAGAAAACTCCCTTCTGTGTGAAAAGGAACCGCCGACTTTTCGCCCACATTTTATTCATATAAAACTCCCACAATCTACCCCTGACTCATCCGCCACCCTTGAACCGTTTCAATTTGTAATGTCCGATTATTATCAATTACCACTTGATTTTATCGTCGGTTAATTCATTATTATAGGGATATCTTGATTAGGGGCATAACACTGGGGGCAGAATAAATAAACAGTATTCTAACATTTCCAATAATTATCAACCTTTATCATAATTTAACACAATTATTGATACCTTTATGGAAATTTAATGTACATACACTATATGCTTATTGAATAAACTGTTCTTTTACAAATATTGAAGTATTTAATTGTGTTTCATAATTATATAGTTTTATAACAAATTATTTGAAGATAAGCAATATTGATAAGAAATTTGAATTTGGCAGAATTTTGATTTTGTTACGTTGGCGGTCATGTCAACAAACTACCTGTAAAAATTAACTATTTGTAGCTCACCTAAATGATATTACTTTAAATCAGCTTCTATTAAATTTTTTACTGATTTAAAACCGAACATAAAATCAAAGGGCTTTATTTTGAACTAATACTATCTAAACCTAAGGGATAAAGCTCAAGTAAGTTAAAATTTTAATGTACTGATTGTTGATTGATAGCTACAAATAGATCTGTCTAGTTTGACAGTTCCAAATAAACATAACCTCAAAAAATGCAATTGTTGTGTTTACATTATTTAAAGAAAGTGTTTATTGTTATTTAATATTCGTTGATTTGAGAAAACAGCCCTGAACCCACCAGAAACTTATCTGTTATTCGTAATTATTGAGTTGGAATATTTTATTCAACATTTGAAGGGCCGGACTACCGCCCCCAAGTATCTGTACCTGACTGAGGGGCCCCTCGGTGAAAATTACCTTCATGTTTCCCTCAGAGAACATAAACTTTGGAGGGGTCCAACCACCTGGATACTATAAGGGAAGAAACACCCGTAGAGGTAAAAGGCGCCCACCAAACGAAGCAGAAGGTATCAAAACGTAGAGGGTAATTTTGACAACAAACTGACGCTAATGGTTGATGAATCAGACTTTTCGGGGATGACACTTTTATTTTTGCTATCATCATGGGTCATATAGTCTGTATGCACCACAGGAAGTGGGCTAGACCCAAGAGCCCTACTTCTATATCTGTTGTTCAACCAATTAGCCCTAAACAGTACAGTGGCTAGTTGACTGTAATTTTTTTCAATAATATCCAATGAAAATTTGATTTTAGGGTAACGATTTTATTTCTAAACAGAAACAAGTCGTTGTTAATGTCGCAAATGGATTTATTACTGAAAAGCAGTATATTACAAAGATTATTATTACATAAATCAACATTTTTAGGTAACTAATTAAATACCTAACTATACACATAAATATCTCCTATACATATAAGAATAATACTTTATTCGTATTCTTATTTATTAGTACTATTCTATTTGGGGGCGAACACGACAAAAAATATTGTTACAGATTTCTATTTGGAGTGAATAATAAAAAATACTAGCGCCTATTCTCGAAATGAACACATTTTTTTTTAAACAAATTGACAAAAGGGCAGTTCAAAATATATCTATATAACAATAATTAACAAAAGGCACAATTTGAACACTTTGTTTCGAATTTTGGCAGTGGATGTTTTCCTTATTTAAGGCATTTTTTTTTCTTTTTTTAATCGTTACTTGTATAATTAATGTGCTCTATAGAAAACGGATATGCTTATCGTGAAATATATAATTAGAAGAAAAAAAAAACACAACAATTTAACTAAATTTTTAACTAAATCTTTGATAATTCTTTCATTCTGTAACAATCAAACGAATCCTTAATGTCAATGGTTTTTCATAATTTTCTTCATTTTTATTGGCATTAACCGGTCGTCCATGGATTAATAAATCAAATGTGTCTGGTTGTTTGAGACGACGACGGAAATGTAACGCCCAAACACCATGCTTTTTATTCAGTTCGAATTTATTGTTTTCATTACCTTTAACAATCGTGTATTCCATTTCGTTCTAAAACAGAAATTTGTAAAATTTTGGTGTAATTTTCTCTAAAAACAAACAAGAAAACTACCTTGATAGCTGGTTGTAATTTGATAATTCTCATCTTATGTTTCGTTTGTGTTAAATTGATTTTAATTTCTAAATCCTCCCCATGATGATGTCGTCTAATTCGACGGGATCGTTTAAATAATTGTCGTACCGTATCATTTGATCCATGTAAACCTAATCGATAATGTCTTAAATTGCGCCGATGTCGACCATTCAATTTACAAGAGAAACAACCCTCTGTTGTTATCAATTTATCATTTGATACAGAACTATGACCTTCATCAATTGGATAAGTCGGTACATCACCAATATCTTGACCATATCCGCCAGTAGCTGGTGTAATTGTTGATAAGCAATGACCTTGACCAATTCGTTGATAACCTTGTGGACATCCACATGAGAATCCTGCTGAACCAACTGACATACAACCGAATGCGCATGGTGCTCCACTACAACCGGCACTGACCTATATTTTAGTTTTTTTGGGGTAAGATTTTTTTGTGGTGAAAAGAAAACTAGTTGGGGAAAACTTTATAATACGAACTTGAATGCAAATCTTCCGTCTATGATCGAATTGGTAGCCGTCTGGACAACCACACCGGTAACTGCCCGGGGTATTGAAACAGTTATTACTGTCGCCACAAGGATTATTAATACATTCGTTATCATCGACGCATTGATTGTAATAGTAATGCAGAACGTAGCCTTCCGGGCAACCGCAACGATATCCACCGATTAGATTTTGACAACCTACAAAGAAACCAGTAATTATTATCAGAAAAATACAGGATATGTAGATTTTAAAGGACCTTCAGGACATTTTGTATCATCAATACATTCATCAGCATCTACACAATATCTACCAGTTGCATCTAATTTAAATCCACGTGGACAGATACATTTAAAACTGCCTAATATATTAACACAACGACCAGGTTTCGGACAAACTCCAATATCCTCGCATTCATTAATATCTGAAATAGAGAGAGAGTAACAATGATAACAAGTCGTAGCAACAAATTGTCGTAGTCTACCTTGACAGTCATCTCCGATCTGATTATATCCTTTAGGACACGAACAGGAATAACTCCCCTGTGTATTAATGCAAATATGTTGACAGACATGTTGTCCAGTTGTACATTCATCTAAATCACGACATGTTAAACCGTCAGGATTTAATAAATAGCCGGGTGGACATGAACAAACGTAACTGCCTTCAGTATTTCGGCAATTGTACTGACATGGTGATGGTGAGTGTTCACATTCATTAATATCTAAAAATATTTTTGTAATACAATTATTGAGCAGGAATTATAAATGTTGATACCTAAGCAATAAAGACCGGAAGGATCGGCTTTGAAGCCTTTATTGCATATACATCGATATGATCCCATTGTATTAATACATTGTCCATTTTTACACAAATCAGGTATTGTTTCACATTCATTAACATCTAATAAAATTCAAAAAATGTCATTAAAAACGACAAGGTCTTATTTAAAAAAAAAAACACCAAACCTTGGCCGTCCATTGTAACACCGCTATCAAGACAAAGTTCCTGGTATTGTGGTGAATATTTTGATGGACATAATTCACAATGTGGTCCCCAAGCTTCGCCCATTGAACAACAACAATCCGCTTTTGTTGCAAGCTTAAATTCACGATTGTGTGTTGAACAACGACCGTGTATAAGTTGTCTGAAGCAATTTCCTTGTCTCCTATCTATAACAACAACAAAAAATCACAATCTAACAAAAAAAATCGGTTATGGTAACAAACCAATGCATCTCTTTCGATCTGATGTTGGTTCAAATCCTTCGAAACAATCACACCGATAACCACCTTGAAGGTTTACACAATGTCCGTTCTGACATAATCCTGGATTTAAAGCACATTCATTGATGTCAGTACAGTCATCAGTTAGACCGACTTGAGCATAACCATCTGGACAAATACACATAAATGAACCGATCAGATTTTTACATTGGAATTTACAATTATTGGCGGGTGTAATGCACTCATCGACATCTAAAAATTTGTGTCCGTTAAAAAATGTTCAGGAATTCCTGTGTAAAATCAAAAAACCTTGACAGTGACGCCCATCTGGAGCTAAAGAATAACCATAAGGACAGATACAACGGAACGAACCGGGAACGTTATGACATCGGAAAGCGCATTGGTTTCCGATTTCGTGACATTCATTCAAATCTTCACAAACCTAATAAATCATAGAATATATTGATTAAATATTCACTTCACTATCATGTTATAAAACTCAACCTGCATTGGTCCAGGTGCAAATCCTTCACTACAACTACACTCAAAACCACCAACAACATTCGTACATGTTCCATTACCGCAAATATTCGGATTTGTAATACATTCATTTTCATCAATACATTTCCTACCAATAGAATCAAGAATATAACCCATTGGACAATCACAACGGAACGACCCATCTGTATTTACACATTCACCACCATCACATATATTCGGCATTAATTCACATTCATTTAAATCACTACCGGTATCCATTCGGCCCATACCTTCAGGACATAATTTCAAAAATTCGGCTAAAATTTCAACAATAATCAAATATTAAATAAAACGATTTATAATATATAAAGAAACAATATTACAAGATCCTTCAGACGGGCATTTTTCACAGTACCGTCCCCAGGCGGCTCCTTTTGAACAACAACATTCTTTTTGTGTGATTTGCATACCGCGCGGCTCAGAACAATGTCCTCGACTGAACACATCGTAGCATTGTTCTTGACGTACATCGATACATCGCATTGTATTATGTTCAAGAATATAACCATCAGGACACGTACAGAAAGCTCCACCGTCCGTGTTCGTACAAATACCGTTTTCACAGATACCTGGATTGACTACACACTCATCAATGTCTTCGCATAGATTCGTGACAGCACTTAATTCGTAACCATTAGGACAATTACAGACATATGAACCCATGACATTAGTACATCGGCCAGGTGGTGGGCAAGTACCTGGGATTTCATGACATTCATCCACATCTCTACAATTGTGCCCATCAGCCGATAATGTATAACCGGTGGCACATTCACAAGTAAATGATCCTACAGTGTTTTTACATCTGCCATTACGACATAAGAACGGCATCATATGGCATTCATCAATATCAACACAATCATTATTTGTACTCAATTTAAATCCAGGATTACAATGGCATTTATATTGACCAACCATATTGATACAAGTACCATTATTGCAAATAGTCGGATGTCGTAAACATTCATCAATATCAATACAATTATCTCGAGATGGTGTCAATAAATATCCCGGATTACAGATACATTGAAAACTGCCTTGAAGGTTTTTACATTCACCATTTTGACAAATACCCGGTCTTTCTATACATTCATTGATATCAACACAATCCAGATATGTTGTACCATGTTTATAGCCTTCCGGACATTTACATTCAAAACTACCCGGTAGATTAATACATTGTGCATTGCCTTCGCATGGATTTCTTGCACATTCATTATCATCAATACATTGATGTGAATTAGGATCATAAACATAGCCGCGATTACATTGACATTCAAAACTTCCTGGAGTATTCATACATTCACCATGTTTACACATTGTCGGCATCAAATCACATTCATTGATCTCTATAGTTTCGTTTGTCATTGGATTGATAATTTGTCCAGGTCGACCACCACACAACGACACATGCTCACCTGCAAAAAAATCAATTTTTTTAAAACAGATATCGAAGTTAAATTGAGTAATTAGGCGATAATATGGTGATGAATTCTAAAATTTGTACCTACTGGTGCCTGGAATTGGACAAGGTTCACATGGCTGACCCCAACCCTGTCCCATCGAACAACAACAAACTTTTTTTGTTTGATTTTGAGTCATCGGTGCTGAACATCTCCATCGACTATAATTCAAGTAGCACAAATCTTTCCGCATATCAACACATTCACCTAGAAATTATTAGAATAAGAAAAAAAAAACTAGATAAGAATTGAGATAATTTACGTCTGCCTGGTAGTGGCATATATCCTTCAGGACATTGACAATAATATTTTCCTGGTTCATTGATACATTCACCAATACGACAAATGCCTGGATTTTCAGCACATTCATCGATATCGATGCACATAAAACCAGTTTCATCTAGACGGAAACCTTCATTACATGAACACATAAAACTGCCGAATGTATTCGTACAATATCCATTTTGACAAATATTCTCATGCTCTTCACATTCATTTATATCTTCTAAAACAACCTGAATTTATGGTTTAATCCTTGTTGTTTTTTCCTCTCTATTCAATAACTTTAATGTAGAAACTTACAGTAATCTCATTGGGCTTATAACCCATCCCGCCAGGACATAATTCTTGATATTCATGACTATCCGGAGAAGGACATATTTCACAATGTGGTCCCCATGCTTTACCAACTGAACAACAACACGCCGCTTTGGTAACATAATCGGCGGTTGGGGCGTCGCATCGTTGTTGATAATCGAGATGGAGATAACATCGTGATGTTCTACGGTCTTAATTTTTTCCGAATAAAAACTGATATTTTTAATAAAAAAAATTATTACCGATACAAGCATTTCCTTCGGCTACCAGTTCGTAATTCGGTGGGCACGTACATTTAAAACCACCCTCAAGATTCGAACATTTACCATAAAGACACGATTGAGGACTTTCACATTCATCAATATCAGTACAATTGCCGCCACTACCGTCAAGTTTATACCCATCGTGACATTCACAACGGAACATTCCAAACGTGTTTTCGCATGTTCCAAATACGCACAAATTCGTAAACATATTGCATTCATCAATATCTGAAAATCATCAAAATTATTCTAATAATTCGTTGTTTGTTTTCCCCGGTTTATTACCAATGCAGGATTGGTCGTTTCTTTCGTCTGGATGCATAAACCCCATTTCACATTCACATCGAAACGATCCGGGATAGTTGAGACATTGACCATTTTCACAAAGATTCGGATCATTTGAACATTCATCGATATCAGTACAAACATAACCATCACCTCTAAAGCCGGCATCACATTCACATTTGAATGAACCATCAGTATTGATACATTGAGCATTTTGATCGCATCCACCGTTATTTGTTAGACATTCATTGATATCACGACAACTGATACCATTGCCAGTGAAACCGTCTTGGCATCGACATTGATAAGAACCCTAACAATATAAAAGAAAATATTATATCTCTAGAGTAGTGTCATAAATTGATACTTCAGCGATTTACCGGATTATTTATACAGTCTGCATTGATATGACAATTGTATGAACCAAGATAGCATTCATCGTCATCCGTACAAGATGGACCACCATCAGGTTTAACTGAATAGCCGTCTTCACAACGACATTGAAACGATCCCAATGTGTTTACACATTCACCATTACCACATATATGAGGATTCTGTTTACATTCATCAATATCTAAGCATGAAGTTCCACCAGGTCCAGGTAACAAACCGGCAGTACAATGGCAAATAAAACTTCCAATTGTATTCGTACATTTACCACCATTACAGATTCTAGGATTTTCTTTACATTCATCAATATCCATACAACTTCGTCCATCTAACATTAGAGAATAGCCGGATCTAGATTTAAATAGAATTATTGAAGAAAAAAAGTTTGATAAGTACTAAAAGGAACATTCTCAGGCATTTACTAGACTAGTTTATTATATCATTTTGTTTCAGATTTTTTGTCGACGTTTCGCAGACTATCGCTCCGCTTCCTCAGACTACATTAGACAATTGTTTATATAATTGTAGTCCTGAGGAAGCGGAGCGGTAGCCCGCGAAACGTCGACAAAAAATCTGCAATAAGATGATATCATAAACTAGTCCAAATGCCTGAGAATGTTCCTTTTATTAATTAACAATTATGGATGATAAATTATGTTATTAAAAGTGTGATAAGTTTCTGAAATTGATCCGTACCCACAGGTGCAAGTGTAACTTCCAGGCGTATTAACACAAACATCATCGCAAGGTTCTTCATCACATTCATCAATATCTATAAATCTCAATTATTAATAAAAATTGTTTAAAAACTAAATAAATAAATACCTTCACAATGTGATTTATGGTTGGTTTGTTGATAACCTTCATTGCAAACACACTGATATGTTCCCATCATATTTTCACAAACACCATTCGAACATATACCACTCGTACGGGAACATTCATCGATATCTTTACAAGACTGTTTATCAGCTGCCAGTTCATGTCCTGGAGGACATTCACATTTGAAAGAACCATCAGTGTTTATACACTGACCGCCTCTACAAAGACCAGGAATCTCATCGCATTCATTTATGTCTGTAACAATTTCAATGTAGATTTACTAGAAAAGATTTCATGCATTATTTATATACCCATGCAAATCTGCATCGGTGCCATAGTTTGATATCCTTCATTACATTCACAGATAAAATCACCGGGAATATTCTTACAGACACCATTACCGCATACATTAGTTGTAGTAATGCTGCACTCATCAATATCTAGAAATTTTATTAATATTCTTAAATCAAGGAAGAATCTTTGTTGTTTAATTTCAATTTACCGATACATTTTATTCGATTTTCATCATAATCATAGCCTTTATTACATCGACAGGTATAGCCACCAATTGTATTTTTACACCGGCCATTTTGGCACATTCCCGGAAATTCAGTACATTCATTTATATCTTTCTTATCAATGAATCCTTGACCTTTTGGACATAATTCCAGGAAAGCTTGTGTCCCAGGTCTTGGACATGGTTCACATCGATCACCCCAACTTCGTCCAATTGATGAACAACAACACAAGTTTTTATGGAACAATCCATCAATTGGATTCGTACATTTACCGTGTTTATAACGTGCAAAACATTGTTCTTGTCTAATGTCCATGCAAAAAGTTCCTGGAAATTTCATGTTAAGCTCCTAAACCAAACAACATTTTCAATATTCATTGCATAAATTCAGTTACTTACTAGTTTCATCTAGTGTCAATCCTGGTGGACAGGTACATGTAAAACTACCATCTGTATTAACACAGATACCACCACGGCAAATGTCTGGATGTAAATCACATTCATTTATATCAGTACATGTTTTTCCATCAATTTTAGCATAGCCTTTAGGACAATCACACTCATTTCTAGTGCAACGTTCACATGGTGAACCCCAAGCTACACCGATCGAACAACAACACTCAGCACGTCGACTCAATTGCGGTAAATCGTTCTCACAACGACCATGATTCAGTTTTGTCCAACAGGAACCTTTACGATTATCAATACAAATTCGTCCTGTATTGTCGAGTATTGATCCTGGATCACATTCACATTTATATGAACCGAATGTGTTAACACATTCACCATTGAAACAAGCTTCAGGACCTAAGTCACGACATTCATCAACATCTTCACAGACATAAGTGCTTGGATTCAACTGTGTACCAGTTGGACAAATACATTGGAAGCTGCCTGGAGTATTTTTGCATTGACCACCGCTGCATACCTGCATAAGTAATCTAACAATTCATAATGGAAATTGTCTGTTGCCTAACTAACTAATTCTCGATAATCCCTGAAAATTCTACGAGAGTTTTTTTGTCTTACTTACCAATTGTTCAATTTCACATTCATTTATATCGGTACAGATCTTTCCAGTTTCATCAACTTCATAGCCTGGATTACAAATACACCGATAAGTTGAGATTAGATTTTCACAAGCTCCATTCTGACAGATATTCGGATTTTGAGCACATTCATTAATATCGTTACCATCAAATGTTGAACCAGGTCCATATGGACATAAGAGATCAAAATCGGTAGTACCAGGCATTGGACATGGTTGGCAGTTAGTACCCCAACCCATTGGTTTACCGGAAATAATTGTACAACAACAACAACTCGATTTGGTTACTGCTGTTGTTGATGGATTATAACAAAGGCCATCACGATATTCCTGATAACATAAATCTCGTCGTGTATCTAAACAGGATCTACCGTCCGGACCTAGAGTGAAACCTGGATGACATTCACAACGAAAACTACCGGGTGTATTGAAACATGTGCCAAATTGACAAGGATTAGAGATGACACATTCATTAATATCGATACAGTGGCGTCCGTCAGGTCCTAATTTGTAACCGGAATCACAGACACAATGAAAGGAACCTTCCATATTAACGCAACGACCATGATCACACATTCCTGGAAAACATTGAGTTAAGGCCAAATTTCATTGAGGTTTATATACAACCTGTATTGGCGCATTCATCCAGATCGCTACAAAAAGTCCGATCACTCGATTCAACAAAACCCGGCAAGCAAGTACAAGTATATGATCCTGGAATATTATTACAACGACCATTTAAACAAATCCTAGGATTTTCATAACATTCATCAATATCTAAAATAATCGGCTTTTACTTGTTTTTATCATTAAAAAATGAATTGATTTTGAATACCAATACACGCAAATCCAGTTGGTGATAATTTAAATCCACTCTTACATTGGCATTTAAAGCCACCATCCATATTTATGCAAATCCCATTGGTACACATTCCAATTTCGGCACATTCATCGTGATCTGTACAGATTGTTCCATCAGGTGAAACATCAAATCCCGGTGGACAAATACACGTAAAGCTGCCTGGTGTGTTAGTACAACGTCCATTCTGACATTTGCCTTCTCGGCACTCATCAATATCTGTAAATAGTTTTTGCTTTAATGGTAAAGTTTTGTCATTTGATTTTTGAAGATTATCCAACACTAGCCTTCACACACTTGATTATGTCCTTTTCGATATCCTGGCTTACAAACACATTCGTAGCCTTCTAATGTATCGATACATTGTCCTTCTCCGCATATATCAGGCCGTAGAATACATTCATTTATCGGAATTATTCCAATAGGTTCATGTATCATGGTTTTTGATGCTGGACCAGGTGGGGTCTTACCACCGATAACAGCTGGACTAGCGCATAATTTTCTATGTTCCTCTATAGAATAACGTTTTTAATATTTGGAAAATTGTGGTAGAAATTTTAATACCTTCACCATAATGAGGACATCGGAAACAATCGTCACCCCAACCCTGTCCCATATTAACTCCACAACAGCAGTCTTTTTTTGATAAGCGCATCGGTAAACTACTTTGACAGTAGCCTTGAGGTGTTCGTTCAGTGAAACATAAGCCTTGCCTACCATCTTAAAAATGAAAAAAAATAATTTTAAAGTGAATTTATGTGGATTTTTCCGGCAATACCGATGCAGTATTTCTTATCTTGACTCTGTATAAATCCCGGATTACAGAGACAAAAGTGGGAACCATCTGTATTAACACATCGACCATCTTGACAAATATTCTCATCTTCACACTCATTACGATCATCACATCGATTCGTTTGTGGATTTCTTGCCTGACCTTCCGGACACTCACATGTAAATGATCCGATCGAATTAACACAATGTCCTCCTTGGCATAAATACGGAATTGCTTCACATTCATTTATATCTTTAATAACAAAAAAATATCATTAGAATTATCTAGGAATTGATAAAAATAATAATTCTTTGTCAAGTACCAACACAATCTCCAGTTTTTTGATTTTTCAAAAAACCAATTTCACACTCTAACCGTGATGGACAATGTTCACATGGATGACCCCATGCTTTTCCAACTGTAGCACAACATAATGTTTTCGTACAGACAACACCTTCTAATTGGTTTGTACAAAGGGCACCACGGGCACCAGTATAACAAGGACCAGTTCTGTAATCTGAAATTGTGCATTATTTATCGAAAAATTATACCGTCTCTCCGACAACAAGTACCTGTTTCACAGTGGTGGCCTGTGAAACCGTAAACACAAGCACACCGATCTGGACCAATACATCGACCACCGTTCTTACATGGCTCCAAACAAATAGCTAGAATATTTGATTAAATCAAAAATTGACTCTTATGGGTGGTAAATTGACAAAAAAATTACGTTCTGTGCAGAATTCGCCTGTATAACCCGCTGTACAGGAACATTTACCATCTACGCAAGTACCACCATTCATACAGATGGCCCGACAAGGTTTACCATCTGTACCTAAAGTCATATCAGTAAATTAAACTTGAGCAATTTAGTTTTTTGGGGGGGTAATTTATACCGTGTCGACTCAATTGACCAGTGCAACTAGTTGATTGACGGCCATCTTCACATAAACACATATTTGGCTGAACACATCTACCTGTACCACAAGTTCTTGAACACACCGCTAAAATTGAACAAAATATCATATCTTATCCTTAAAAAAATTGCTATTATTTCTTACGTATTATGCACAATCCTAAAATATTGTGACGACTCCATCCCGGACAACAAAACGTTCGCTGTCGTGATTTACATATATTTGGCCTATAAATAAACTAATTGTTTTAGCCAATCGTTTGAAAAAAATAAGGAAAAAAACCAACAATGAATTATACGAAATTGAATTTTGTAATTTATTGCACTAAGGCACGCTCTACCCCCGAAGAGCCGTATATCTTCAACAAGATTCGTTAAAATCAACAACAATTTTAATTTAAATTTTGTTTATTTTTTATCTAAACAATCTTTTTTTGATAACTTTTTGTTGAAATTTAATTTATGAATATTATGAAGATCGGGTATAATAAATCAATTCAAATGTCAGAAAATTATGTTAAGATTGCAAAAAAAATGAGGTCTTTTGTTTTATATTTAACATTGAGGTTGATGAATTTGTCACATTTACACAATCTTCTTCCCATCAAATAGATATTTTATAGAAATATTTTACATTATTTTATTCTTGTGGTTTAAAAAAAAACCGATTCGATTTATAAATTATTCATTCTATCATTTCTATCAAATCCTTTGTTGTTGTGAAATCGTTAAGACGACGAAGAAATTGTTCATCATAAAAAATTCATCTTAAAAGATTTCATTTAAGACATATTAATTAATTTATTAGTAATCTGATTATTATTAAAATGAACAAAACAAACAATGGCTTATGAATCAGATTAAATCAGTGGGGCACGCTACAAAATTAGTTTTTTTTTGTCCATTTCACACAATTAGGAGGAGATTTTAAGTTTTTTGTTCGGCTTTTTTGTTCAATTAACATTCAAAGATATGAGTTGAAAAGACACAAAAAGACCGAAAACTACAATCGTTATTCTTGACTTGTTAGTTTCTATCTAATTAAACTTATCATATCTGAAGCTAGATGTAAAATAGAACTTCTTGTTTTATAAAATATTGGGTTTCTTCAATTTCCGAAGCGCAAAAAATTTTGAATTAAATTAGAATCATTCTTGTTTTATGAATAATTTACCAGAACAATGATTATAATATTAGGGCAATTCTGGCAAGAATCCTAAAACCCTATATCCTCCAAAAGACATCAACAGTATGCTTATCATTATTCTATCACACATATCCCGAATAGTCTTAATGTTTTCGAAATAGTTTAATCTTCTACATTGACTCATAAAAAAGCTTTCAGATCGACTGATATTTAGTACAAAATACAAGAGAGACAGAAAGGAATCCAAATAGTTGAAGCATGTAATTAGACAGATTGATCGGAATTGACTGTATGATGAATAAAAACGAAAAAAAAAAACAACACCTTTGAAAGATTGATGTTTTACGGGTTTTGTTGTCAAAATAATGACGATCGTAAAAATTCCAAATAACGGCTTTCTATTATCATCACAATATTGATTCAAGAAAAATTCTGAAAATGAAATTTCCCAAGTTTTAAAAAAAAATCTATTCTCTCGGGTTTTATAGCCGCGCCACCAGAAAAAAAGATGAGTACATCTAAAAATGACAAGTACGCCCAAAGGGTAATCTTTTTTTTGTGAGTACTTTAATAATCGGTATTTTGGCAAAAGAACTTGATTACAAGTTAACAGAGATAAATTATAATAATTATTAATTAATTAATCACCGAATTATGTTATGCCAGTGCAACTATCTAAAACAATTTATTTAAAGATTATTGACTCTACAAGATGCACAGTTTCGTGATCATTAATCTGAATGCATTGATTGTGATCAACTTGGAATCATTGTGTATAGAGAGAATATTTTTAACAATTCAGTTGAAGATATTAGAATAATAGTCTTTTCTTCAACAGATGCCTTCAAGCAACCAATAAGAATATAATTGATTTGATATCAGCTATTCGACATTTATCAATACCTGCAAGGAATCTCTGTATATTTTATTCCATCATATAATCATAATATAATCAATGGTTGTATTATTATAAGTAATTGTCTGAAATAATATTGTTAAAGTAAATGTTGATGTTGCTATTTAACTGTACTGTAAAAAATAATAATAATAAATAAACAATTTAAAGTTTGCATATGTCAAATATAATTTTTTCAAACAACCGAAAAAAAATTTGATAAAACCAAAACTTGGACAATTATTTTTTGGAATATAGGCCAGATATTGTTAAAATTGTTGAAAACAAACAAAAAATTTTAATTTATCTTTTTGTGAAGTTCATTGTTCTTTATTTTATACTAGAAACGAAAAATTCCATTTTTGATTTTATTACTTTTATTTTGTATTTATTGTAATTTTTACATGATTGTTGATACAACAAGGTGATAATTTGAAAATTGAATTTAACAAAACAAATATGGAAAATGAGTCAATGTTAATTAATGTGTTTTAGTAACGAAATTGTCTCTAATTTGTCCCCTTTTGTTTACAATCGGGTCTTACTCAACTGACTATTTACTTGGAGAATTGCAGTTCTTCTTTGGGGATCATTACGAACATATTTAATTATATTGTTCTTTCACAGCTTTTTTCTTATAATCATACTAATTATAGACAGTTTAAATGTTAACAAGCTGATATAAAACAAACTATTAAAACTGTCAATTACAGAGTGGAACTCTTTTTGGTTTCAATAAAAAACTTGAAAGTATTAAAAGCTTTCAACACTTTCCGTTTTAAATCAATTTATTCGTCACGGGTCCAGACAGACAAACAGAAAGTATTTGAATATATATACAATATATATATGTATAGTACAGTAATTTATGAGTGGGCCATTTATTATTTGTTTGGACACAATCAAATTAGTTTTGTGACACATCAATAAAAATCACTCTTAACAATGAATAAAAATTGATTTCGGCTAATAAGACTTTCTTAATCAAAAAAACACAATGTAATTGTGTGATACCGCCAATTCCTAGACGATTAATTGATAGAGTTGAAGGGAAAAAAAATGGAAATTGTATGGGAATAATGGGAATTTAATTATAATCCTCAAGTCATGAGTCGTATTAGAATTTTTCCTTATTCATTTTCTGGCTAATTACACAACTTACAAGTTGAAGCAAGATAGATTAGATTTGTTGTAAATCCAAACATAGATTTTTATTCATCTGGTTGATTTTTATATTTAATAACAACCTTTACCAAGGAAATCAAGGTAAAATAAATATTGCAGCTTTTCTCTGAAAAATTCATAAAACATTTATTTTCTTTTGAGGGAAGTAGTGCAGATGATAGAGCTCTATGCAGTCATATCTTGCTGTTTTATCATAAAATCTTCCTGCACTGTCATGTAGCAATTACTAAATCAACAGGAGTAGATTCAGGACTACAAGAAACATAGTCATTTCTATGAGACATAAATATTTAAAAAGTTGGTAATAAATATACATATTTATTGGTAGTTATAGTTTCGTTAGTTATATAATTTAAAACAGAGACATTACTGGATAATGATATGTTCGTACAGAGGCGACCATGTGTCTATAATTACTTCAGATATAATAAGAAAGTGTTAATATCATGTTTTGAAAATTATAGGTCAACAACGATAACTGACCCTGTGGTTAATAGTAACTGTATCTATAAGGAAATGTTTTACATAACAAAATAATTTTAAAAAGACCAAACACACACACAAAAAAACGACGACGTTTATCTTTTTATTTATAACAATCAATAAATGTTATGATCGTATCAGGATGCACCTGAAAAAGTCTGGCCTCTGCCATATCTACGATCAATATAATTATCCAATTAAAGTAGATTAGAAACTGCAAAATAATTGGCCACTATTTCAGTCGTTTAAAGGGAATTGAAAAAAAAGTGCAATATGTGGGTGTTGTTGGCCTAGAAACGGTTTAAAGATAATTTTCTCGAATAATTTTTTCATCAGACATAAAGGCCAGAAAATTTATGTAAGGAAATATAGTCAGGATACCCCAAACAAGAACTATGATTATAAATTATTATTATTTGTCTTATTATTATTAATACACGTGTTGACAACAAATAAAAATAACTACACAATGATCTCATATTTATTCAGAAAATAATAACACAAAAATTATTGTACAAATTAACCAAAATCTTTCGTATATTATTAAAGGATGTATATAATAATAAAATATGGTTGATCTCATCTTTGACAAGTTAACATGGTAATAAAGTTACTATCCGTCAGTTTTCATTTAGTTACTATTCCGGTTTAGAAGCAGAATGAAAAATATTGAAGAAGCAGAAGATGAAGAAGAAAAGTGTAACACAGCACTATCAATTCTATTCATTGGGTTGTCAGTCAAAATCATTCAACTTCATCTATGCTCGTAGCGTATCGTCCATCAATGACAATGATTGTGATATTGTCACATTTTATGTTTGAATTTCAATAAACTCTATAGATCTCTCGTTTTTGAAATCTTTTTAGCAAAAAGGAAGAATGATATTCGTTTCTACAATTCAAAGAGATAACTGACGGTGCTAACAGCATCTCTTGAAAGACATATCTTGAGTCTCATCTTTCGCCAGTGGCGTAGTTTCAAATCATTACAAATTTGTCTGTCTAATTGTAAGTACACTTCATGATTTTATTCAGCCGCAATTTTTCCAGAGACTAGAGATTTCAAAGCGCTTCCTTCTTGTCCTAGTGATAAAGAAGTACTTGCTTTTATAATAAACTTACAGTGGATTCTCTCAG
The DNA here is from genome assembly GCA_037464855.1 of Iselma pallidipennis. NCBI lineage: Eukaryota > Metazoa > Arthropoda > Insecta > Coleoptera > Meloidae > Iselma > Iselma pallidipennis. The sequence continues at coordinate 40,290 of JAZBHA010000131.1, read as the reverse complement.
TGACACCACTGTTTTCTTGTAGCTTTTAATTTTTGCTCACAAACACATCAAGCCTGGAAAACCCTTGACATGTATATATTTCCATGAAAAATCTCTCCGACTTGATTGACGGAATTAATAAAGAGATTGCAAGATACAGAATCGTATGACAGTATCCCAGCCAGGATAATCATCGTCAATGTAAATGAGAAATGGAAAATGATCAGTACGCCTGCCGACCAAATACATACAAGATACGATCAGCAATACAATCCACATTCTTAATCCATGTCTATGTATATGTGGTAGAAGAGAAAGAAATACAAGCGGACATGGTTCATGTGTCGAGTTATTCATGCCTGATGATAATTATTGCGGCGCGTCTTTGAATCGAGTGGCGCTAGAAAATTTACATAAATTATCAGAGGTTCATGTCTGAAGCTACTAGGCTTCAGATGGGCGCTAGAGGACTGTCCACTAACAAACAGCAATCTATGCAAACATCTAATAAACTTTTTCAATTATGATAATATCACCGGATGTGATTTTATAGTTACGGTTTAAACTGACAATAAGTAGTTCAAATTCTTCTACAAAGAAAAGACATATATAGTTCTCGTTTTATTTGAACAATATTTTTTCAAATTTAGTGTCTTCTACAACACTTGATTCTAATTGATTAAAGTTGTAGTATTATAGTGTTAGTTAGCTGTTGTTATGACAAATCAAGGAAACATTTTTATGGTCGATGTGACCCATTTAATTTTAATTTCCGGCTTCAATTTCTCACACGTCCACTTATCTCTCTTCCATGTGGTATACTCACTATATTTTTAAAGAGCTATTTTAATGTCACACACATAAAAATCAGTAGGTGGAGATTTATAGTGTGTGTTTTTTTTCTTTTCAATTACTATTAGATCTAATAAAATTTACGCTCATAATCACCACTTATCAGTAAGAGAAAAAATTCAAGCTTATTGTTAACAGGACTTAATTGATTCTTACAGGAAAGGCCACAGTCACCGTTTGCCAGTTTCACCCAATCAATCCAATGAAATCTACCTTTAAAACTTGTCAAGATTGCAGGTCAAAGAGCATAAAGGTACCAACAATAGCAGCATTCAAATAATTTTTTTGGTATTCCCCACAATTCTTATTTTAATTTAAATAAGCTTGTTTATATCAATTTGAAAGTCTGACTGTGACGGTCTCTATTATTGTTAAATAGGGATGCCAGCGACAACTGATAAAAACCCGATTTATGTGTATAAATGAGAACAAAGGTATTGTCGATCATCCTTGCACCAGTTCTTATAATTTATTCGTCTAATTGAAAGACAATTAAAACAATTTTATTGAATAATCAATTTCGTTTGTTCGATACAACTGTTTGACTAAATGACCAAGTAATTCTTATTGCATTCAAAGACAAAAGATACTAATATCCGATTATAATCGTAATGCAATTTTCTTATCAATTCGATTCTATTAATAATCTTAACCAATAATGGTACCGTTATTTGCCATACTGATAACTGACAGTTATAGGTGATCATAAAATTTTCAAAACAACAGAAAAAAAAATTCGAAACAAAGGAAAAACTTGTCTTCTCAATCAGGTATCGATTTGCAATTAAAAATCGAAAATGGGTAAAACGATATTTTTTCGTATCAAAAAATGTGTACCGTAAAATTTAATTCATTCAAAAAACGTTAACATTATTATTATCAAAATAACCTTCATAATAATCAAATTTTATATGGGTGGAAGTTTGAAAACGGCGTGACTCATTTAATTGAAATTTTTTTATAAAAAGACACAATATTATCAGATCAAACATAGGAAATATGAAAAATATGAGATATTTGCAATGTTTCTATGCATTGATTCTTTGCTGGATACATGCAATTATTAAATATTAGAGAAGGGTGAGAAAAGTCAACAAAATGGGAAGACCAGGATGATGAAAATGAGCGGACGTAAAATATAAAAATCCAGCAGTATTGTTTGTTTTCATAGGATAACAGTCAGACAATAATAGTTGCTTTTTATGTTAAAAATGTAAACATAATAAACTAAACCAAGTATCTATATAGAGTACACTAATTTTAATTAGGTAATTAGGTTTTTTCAACTTGTTGATGTTTTTATAAATAGCTACTGTGATAGTAAACATTAAAGTTTTAATTAATTGCATCCAGATCTTTATATGAATTACTTATTACTTGTATTTCCACACCAACAGCAAATGACTGATTAAAATGTCTAATTTATATAAAATAATTAAAGATATTGGCTTCTAGATTGTGTCAGAATTAATTTTTATATACCTTCTGTGATATGTACGAGATCAGATTATAATAAAATATACGAAGGACGAACAAGAAGAACATGTTTGTCATACAAGAATAACGTTGCATATTATAAACTAACATTATATAATCATATTTACATATTTGTAGTTATATTTACTGCATAAAAACAACAAATTGCATATAAATGAAATGCATTATTTACATATGCAATTTACTATCAATATAGGTATAAAATCAATCAAATCATTGCATTATGGTAATGTCTTTTATCAATTAAAGCCGATTAAAGAACGTTGACTTGTTGTTGTATATTTGTAAAGATTATAATCCACTTGCAATTTTAATTTGATTAATTAAAATTGCAAGTGGATTATAATCTTTACAAATATACAATATATTACTGATTGTAACAAGTCTAATTTCCCACTGAACAGTAAATTTAAGACAATCTAACCGGTACCTAATCTGTTATTATTGAATTTCGAAATGTAGAATTGGCTTGTAGGCATATGATATTTGATAGATATCTGTGAACATTTACTGTAATTTCCGTTTTATGAAGTACTAGAGGTAATACGGATCATTTCATTCGTTTAGTTTAAAGGGATCGTTCGTTTCAGACAGTATTGTGCACAATATTATAATAAATCGAATAGGTCTGTCAGGAAATGTGTTTCCGTTAAAATATTATCGAAATAGTCTGATCAATATCCTAGTTATCATGTAATTTTTCATGACTTGATAACAATAGCTATCCACTTCATGATAATAGTTGCTATTCAATGCTAGTTGTCTATTTTTTAAGTTTAGATGATCTATCGCAAACAATGCGGAACCTATTCCCTTCTTCTTCAATTTCTCCAACAACTAGTTATATATATATCGTTTGGTTAACTATTCATTATAAAATCTACACAAATTGCTCCTATATACTTAAGTTGTCTTTGATAGATGTTTATTTGTAAATTAAATTGTTTACCAAGTATGAACAAATTTTTCAACAATTTTCTCATCTTTAAATCTGCTATAATGTTTAATGTATATTGTTTTTGTAAAACCTGTAGGTGTTTAGCCTATTAAACCATTCAACAACGATGTTTTATAAGAAGACAAACACTTATTATAAATCCAATTAAAAGTTGGACACGTGAAGGTAGCTGTTTTTTTGTTTGTTGTTCTTACTCTCCTTCTTCAAGTATATTTTCAATTCTACATACAACCAATGCACTCAGATTTGTAACCACGTAACCAATTATCAATCCGTTTGGATTGAAGATAGATTCTAAACGGCGTAGAAACATAATCACTTCAAAAAGAATTTCAATATACATCAGTGCCGTGCGGTAGATTTTGTCAGTATGATGCAAGTCTTCGAAATGCCGCCCCTTAAAAGTTTTTTCTTTAAAATAACCTCCGATTGTGGTTAAAAAAAAGGAACTGCACAAAATGTACAAATAATATTTTCGCTGCTTATGCCGCCCCCTTACGGTGCCGCCTGATGCGGCCGCCTCTCTGCATCATAGCACGGCACGGCCCTGATATACATACATATTGTCAATAGATTGTTGTCAAATGCAAATGATGAGCAATATGCGGTTAGAAGAACAGAAAATTATTATTAAATTTGAGTGAGATGTTTTTGTTTTTGTTCAACTTTACGTAAGAGATTGGTTTATGATGATTCTTGTGGTCTGCATTTCTGTATTAAAAGATTCTTTATTATCTATTCATATTTCATATGTTGAGTTGTTTTCAATCATCGTTTGTTTCCATAATTTTGAAGGATTTCTTCCGGTAAAGTAACTATAAATTCTATTATTTTAATAGATTTTTCTAGATTTCTTCCACTATTATCAGTGACTTAGGTGAAGGCAAACGATCGCTTTAGCGACCAGTTTTGAACAGAACTATTAGAACTAACGATTTCCCAAAATTTTGCACAATTAGTCGGCATTTACCCCTGGTTTAACCAATTTAAGACTGTCCTAAACTTTAACCTGGCTTATTATATAATAACACCGGATTACTCGAATAGTATTCTCAATTAACATGACTTTGGGGCAGTTTGGTGAAATCGACAGTAAAGACTAGAGGCTTTTTTTAAGCCTGCAACATTTTGACTGATTTTCTTAAAAAAACCTGCATTATTCTAATTGTTGTATCTTGTGTTTGCTTATAATCTGTGGCGGATTAGATGGATGTCGGACCTGATTGCGCCGCGGTTAACAGAATCCCTGAGAGACCCTTAACTTATTTAAGGTATGAAGATAGGGGGCCAAAGCTTGTTCTGCCAGGAGCCCCCCAACTTTGTACCGCCAGGGATCCGTAACTTTGTACAGCAGGGACCCAAGATCGTCTCAAGCCGTCTCTGATTATAATCCTCGATCTGTATACAAATTGTACAAATTCTCATGTCAGTAATATAGGTGCATTGAATACATAAACAGCATTATTGGAATTTCAAACTTCTCTTTTAAACTTCATGTATGTTAACTAACACGTATTATACTTTGTACATTAACATAGCGCGTAACGCACATAAAATAGAAAAAAGACATTGTAGGCGTGCATGTGTACACTCAAGGTTGACAATAATTTTCCCCATCTAATCATCTTCATATTATAAACCATCTGTAATAAACCATATCCGAGATGTTAATAATACCAACAATAAAAAAAAAACAGATAAATCTTCAACAGCTATTATCGATTTTAAACACACCAGATAACGTCAATCCCTTAATTACCTTAAAAGTAATCCTTGTCTGATCCGCTCAACTCCCTTAGATTTACATAAAATAGGTTTTTAGCACAGATAGATTAATGGGCACTATTAAATAATTTATGAAGCCGAGAAACGTAGGCTTTATACTAATATGTGTGTGTGTGTGTGTGTGTGTGTGTGTGTGTGTGTGTGTGTGTGTGTGTGTGTGTGTGTGTGTGGTTGATATCATCAAGACTTTGGACGTAATTTTACGCTATATACACATACACGTACGATAGAATTGAAATGGAACTTCTACAATAAAACGAGTATTGCCCAAAAATCCAATTAGCTATCACAGGAACGATGACCATCGAAGATTGCGAAATGATGGTCAACAATAATTTATGATCACTTTCAAACATCCGGTCTAGGAAGAAGATCATCATTATTATAATCGTTATCAAATTCGTTCAGTATTTGCATTTGACCTTGTTGATAATCAATTTTCAGAGTTGTATTTTTAAAATAAAATATATTACACCGACACTGACACAATTTCATTCATCTACTCTATAGGATAAAGATAATAAAATGTCATTTTTGCGTGTTTTTCGTGTAAAATTTTCAATTTAAATCTATAGATAGATAGATGTCTTACCCGCCTGGTGTTAATGGTTGTAGAGTATTCTCATTATCGCTGCCAGGATGGTTGTTGCGATGATAATTGTTGTTGTAACGGGCTGGTTCGGTGTGTATGAATGAGAATGACCAAAATAAAAGGAGTAGTTTGTGTTGGAGGTGCATTTTATCAATAGTCCTGAAAACAAGTTTTACACACAATTTTTTTTCAGTACGACTGATGACCAATCTAACTTGATAAACATTGGGATTAATTTTATGTATAGTAGACATTGAGCAATGATCGCAAGTCATGGGTCAAATAAATGCCTCATATTTAACACTTGATTAGTTCAAGTGAAATTGTTGCAAAAATTAATAGTCACAATTATATTGCAAAATTAATTTCTTTTTATGGTTTTTTATTGATAAATTAATTTGTATAGCAATTATTGTAAATTCGTAATTATATACAAATTTGATTTCTCCTTGAAATTTGTAGGTACACCTTATAGTTTATTATTACAACCTATTGCATCTAATTTATGGTAATTGCTAGGTGATAACTATCAACAAACTATGTCACATAATGAATCCGTACTTATTGTTAGAACAAAAATCTTAACAATTTATTATAATCGAAGGCAAGAAAATTAAATGCTACTCTCAGGTTGTATTATTTCTTCAAGTTTACACTTTCAATTTGTCTTCAAAAGCTCGTAATTTAAAATGTCGACACTATGAATAATTATTCAAGTTGATGAGAGGCGAGAGCTCTATTCTGGATCAGTAAAAAATTAAAACAGACAACTAACTCTTTGAGTGATAATTGTTGTCATAAAGGAAGTTGATGATGATAGAAAACACATGCAAATTTACGGAAGTCGACTAGTTTTTTCTTGAATAATTAACTTACAGTTATATAGTTATCCTGTTGCTTTCCTTCTAAACGTTATCAGATGATGGTTGAAGGCACAATCACAAGACACTTCTTCATGTCATTCGAAATAATGGTTATCAGAGAAAAAAAGCGATTCGCGCGTCAATGTTCGCGTAGGAGTTGTCAATGTGATAAAAGTTCAAAGACCAAAAATATAGGAAAAAAAAAGGACTGAGTACTGAGATAATGTGTTAACTCGTGCAGCGCCAAAGAGCGACTGTGGTACAGCAGCTGGGCCTATAGGTTTTAGAGCTTTCTTGATACTATTCTATGGTTATTGGTGATGTATATATAGTTAATCATATACATACATACATAATATGTATGTATATATGTATATGATGATTTAAACGCGCATGTATCATTTAATTCTTGTTGGTGTTGGTTTGAAAAATGTTAAATCAACCTTCAACAACAACAACAACAATAACAACACCAATGCACAACAGCTAATCTTGTTATCACATCACATCATCCCACTGCTGTTCATAAAGCTCAATTCAGATTTTTTCCAAACACAATCTTTTATGATGAAAGCAAATTGGGTCAATCAGAAGAGATTTTCAGTTTCTTTTCTACTCAAATATTATAATAATCAATTTCGAAAGATTTGATAATATATTGAACGATTATAGGCAAAAAATCACATTTATTTTAAAAGCTAATGGCAAAATTCCATTAATGCAAATTTTGTTAAAACAGCTTTCAATCTGTTTTGGTGATTATTGCTATATTTAGGTATATTTATACATAAAAAAGGTAATTTGGTGGCAATTATGTCTAGAATGAAGACATTGTAATTTTTTGATGCTGTTATCAAAGATGTTAATTATAAAAGTGAAGAAATCGACTTGGAATTTTATAATTCAGACAAAATTATTGTACGTGTGTGTGTATGTATGGGTTGGATCTGTTTTTTTTAAATACCGACATTTATCTAGGCTAGTTGTTGAAGTCACTTTGTTGCACCTACATACTAATACGTGTATGGAATGAATAATAATGATTATTATTCAAATTATTACAAATTTAGCCTTTTATTGAAACTCTAGATTTATTAGTTATATACAATAATTTTAAAGTTATATTGATTTAATTACTATAAAACTATTAACAATAATGTAATAATCACAATAAATTTAAATAAGCAATTATGCATATGCACGATAAGCAATTTGTTTTTTGAAAATTCATAGTTATACAACTAGTAGAACAATGGCTTGTTTAGAAAATTGTATACGTTTCCAACTGGAAAATGCTGTCTCTACAAACTGCATTTGGAAAAACTGTATCCGGTATGTATAGTGGTGCAAATTTGACTTGACCCCTGCGTCTAAAACAATGTCTGGAGCAGGGGTGGATCGGTGGATCTATAATAACGCTTATGAAACTTAAGCTTCAGGGCCCCCGGCGCCTAGTTATAATAAAGTAGGTTGGAGAAATAATATGCAGAAGCAAGAGGAATAGCATTCTTGGCAAGAGTGAACCATGGATGCTGACCATGTATTAACTCACCTATCAGTGATATTGGAATAGTTTAAAGAAAATAAATAAATTGATCGAGTTGTTTAAGTTTCAGAACCCCCTGAAGCTTAAGCTCGGTGATACAATCTGTCTTTCTGTTGGTGTACGTTATTGACGGACCCCTTACGAAACATAAGTTTCAAGGCTTCAAAGAACATAAGTTTCAGGGCCCCCAAATGCCTAGATCCGCCACTGGCCTGGGGTGACGAGACAAGAATTAGCATCTGTCGAGAAAGATAGTAAGCCCAAAATCTAGACAACAGGTAGCCAGAAACTGGAATTCTCAAACTTCTTTCTTTTCTCGTCTCCGTCCTTTTCGAATTGGAAAAGAATTCACGAACGTTTTCTACCTAGGTGCTACCAGTTTTTCAGTCTTCAGTCTAGATGTTGCGTTTACCATCCATAAACAAATACTAATTTTTGTTCCATTACTCCATGGCTGTGGTTTTACTGCTCTAGTCAGAGGCGTCAAGTCAGATTCGCAGCCCTATGGTACGCTATAGATAGAGATTTTCGAATCTAGTTTATTGTACTTCACGTTCTCATAAAACCCACTGGGCCATTTCTCAGCATTTCAGTGATAACAGTACATCAGTTAATTATGCTTGGTGAAAATGGATCTTACGAACTAGTTTTTTAAAATTACGACAAAAAAAAAACAGGTCAGCTAAAGTATAAAAGTAATTTATTTCAAATCTAGTGAATACACCACATAATATAGGGATAAATAGTGTTTCAATGCTTCTTCATCAAATGCTTAATGCTTCTTCATCAAATGTTTAATGCTTCTTCATCAAATGATTAACGCTTCTTCATCAAATGCTTAATGCTTCTTCATCAAATGCTCAATGCTTCTTCATCAAATGCTCAATGTTTCTTCATCAAATGATTAATGCTTCTTCAAATTCCAAACAACCTAATAAAAATAATGAATTATAAATCATATAAATTCTTTGGCAATAGTGTATTACGTACCTACTTCACCTACCATATGGTGATCTTCAATTCAATTTAACCTTCTTTTTTCCTCTTCAATTTAAGTATGTCGGATTTACTGTACTATACTAGAAATAAAACATTGTTTATCAGTTATATTTACAAAACAATAAAAACAAAGTCAAGTATCAAAAGGAAATATACACCTGTGTAGTGTAACTCCTTGAAAAAATGCCCACCAGGATGTTTTTCTTTTAAAACAACAACATGCAACGAATTATGACACTCTTGAATAACTACGATATAGTGCCAAAAGAACAAAGCAGTGTAGACTAACAATATTTGGAAAAACTCCAACCAACTCACCTTGTTCAACATTAAAAATAAAGATTGAATTTTTATGTTACCTTATTAAGACTGACAAAAACAGCAAAAAAACACGAGAATTCAAGAATACTAGATGAACTTTATTAAGAAATTACGACACATTTACAAATACAGGGAAAAAAAGAGAAAATTCTCGCCGAACAAAATCAAATTTCCTCCCGAACAATGGATTCAATAATAGTCTTCTAATTGTAAGTAGAAACACCAATGTAACTTAATAAAAATAACGGGCATCTATAGTACGTCCATCGATGCGAGCACGGTCCAGATTTTCTGAAAATTGTGTTAAGAAAAAAGAAATAACGCACAAGAGAACAGATTTCATAGATAAACCAAAAAAAAGTTAGCCCAAATATTTACAAAAAACAAAAAAAAACTTCGACCTGTCCAACTATTAACAACGAAAAGGATACTAATCGCCCTTTCAGCCTGCCAATCAGCAGCATACACAATAAGCATACTTCCAGTACTTTTCTCCTCCATATGTTGGACTTCACCAAATTCGCTGAACTTTTCACTCAACATTTTATAACTAGCTGTAGCCGGTAACTGTAATATTGAACAACAACCGACCTTTTTTTTTAAAGCAACAAAAACAACTACAGGGATCGCGTACTTACGTTAGAAACAAGAATTTTACGCGAATATCCACTATCCTTCAAAGTACCTGAACCAGTTTGAGATCTCAACAGTTGACCACCAGTATTACTACCTATTGTTGAATAACCATCTCGACTAGTGGTTCCATAACCAAATCCGGTACCAGTTGATCCTTTTGATGTATCAAAAGATGGAAAAGATCGACCGGTAGTATTGTAGTTTTGTGATTGATTGAAATTTTGGTTTGAACTAAATGAGGTGTTATCGTTCCGTTGAAATGATTGTGTATTTGGACTGCCACCAGTAAGACTCGATGCCAAATTTGCTGTATTACCTCCATTATTCAATCCTCCAAATTGTGATGGTGTTTGAACTAATGAATTCGAAACTAAATTGCTTGCTAATGAAAGATCAGCATTATTCAAACCATTGCCAAGTAGATTACCCGCCAACCCACTGACTCCTGCTAGATTAGCAGCTTGTAGGACAGATGGATTTGTTGCTAAATTATTAAAACCACCCCCACCTACAACACTGTTTAATCCTGACAGAGCACTAGCAACCTGTAACGCAGAATTAGGAACAGCACCTAATATACCAGCACCAGCCCCAGCATTTGATGATGTTTGTGATGGATTATTAACAATTGCTGGTAAATTACGTGCAACGTCACGTAATGGTTCACCATTCTGACCTAAACCCATTCCTATGCCTTTTAAACCTTCTGGTAATTTTATTGTTTCATTAACGCGATCAATTCGTACAGTCATTGGACGATCATTTAAAATCTGATTATGAAACATTGAAACAGCTTGTACAGCTTCAACGGGATGATCATATTCAATTATAGCAAAACCACGACTGCGACCTTCTTTATCATGATGCAAATCAACACGTATGACTCTACCAGCTAATCTAAAGACTTCCTTCAATTTTTTCTTGTCAACATTATATTCCAACTGAAAAAAATCCATTAGAACAATAACATCATCATTATCATTGGATCCAACATATTTTGTAAAAAAAATGTGTGAACCCTTTCTTCTGTTCTACAACACGAAAAACCACCCCATCAACAAAATATCTACCATCAATTTTACATTTTTTTTGTTGTGTTTCATGTATGTATTATACATTCAGTTGCAATTATACGAATTTAGATCCCCTGTAATCGTCAAAAATAACCACCTGTTGTAATTACACGCAATCAATTCAAAATTGTTAATGACCATATTAAACAAGAACAGGCAAGAGTATAAATAAGAGTGATAGCCACAAAGATCAATCAAAATACATTTTTGTATCGCAGAAATGCAACCCACAAGTTGCACCAACGTGGCTTAAAAGCGATACTAGTCATAAAAACTAATACAAGAAGTCGATTCAAAATTTAAACCGATCACAACTAATACCGATTTTAAGTTACATTGATGAAACCGGCCCTTTTTTTTGGTTGACAACAGGTGAAAGAAAGTAATGTGTTATTGGATACCAGAAATTGATCAAACAAGTACAAATTGTGGTTGTTACACGAACCGTTCATTATAAAATATTACATAACAACTTAACTCAATCTTAATTTGATAAAAATGTAGTTTTTACGAGAAGTAGACAAAAGTGCCGCATAGTATTAATAATCTTAAACATTTGGATTGGATATTTTTCATACATAAAGCTACATATTACTTTATTACTTAAAATATCAAATGACAATTAAACGGAAATAAACTGATTTTAGGAGCAATCATAAATGAACCAAAGACGTCAGATCATGACAAACATCCAGCTGAAGCTGTAATTCGACTAAACTAAGAACAACTTAACAGACCATTTAACAGGCAACCGAAAAAACAAACATCTACAAACAGAAGTTTATATTCTATGGGTGCCTTATATTGCCAACGATAATCAGGATCAATTTGTGCCCAAAAATGCCTCAATCTAGTCCCACAAATAGACGTTACTAATAACAAACCTTAGAGATTCAATCCAAATGTTCCAGATTATTGTCCAGACGTTATTCGAACCGAATTACTAACATTTTAGCATTAAATTCACAATTATCTCCCCCCACAAGCTAACTGCAACAATGTCTGGAAAAAACTTCCACTAATAACAAGTTTTCCAGTAGATATTTTATTAAGGGCTACAGTGATAACAAGCAAGACACAATTCAAGATGCCCCAACATCATCAAAAGGGTTCACAAATACGAAATTCTCTCATCAACTTAAAGGACTTTATTAATACCACGTGTCAAATATACCAAAAAATGCCTTCTAACTCAAAGACGACCAAACAATTATTCTCAAAGAATATGAAAACAGTAACAAAGGCCAGTTTCTCTACACGAGGCATTAATAATTGTTTTCCAAAACTTTTTGTAGGTAATACGATGTAATATAGAGACATGACGATACTTACATTGGCCACAAACACCCTGTTACAAAGTGGGGTATCGATTCTCAGAGATTCTAAGAAATGCGGACTTAAACCATATGTATTGCCCCATTTACTTTCAGGACCATCAGAACCTGAACGGCCCGTCAATGATGGTTGTGAATCATACCGTTCATCCCGGTAACGTCCCTCATCTCGACCACCACCCCGTTTCCCACCACCACCACCACCGCCACTCGAACCGATGATATTACCATATTTATCTCGAATATTACCAGAATCTTCTTTTATGATCAATTTACGTGTTTTAACCTCAAACCGTTGCATAACCTCTAAACATTTCTTAACTGAAGATGAATCGGAAAATTCAACAATCCCACAACCACGAGACTTATCATTTTCATCGACAAATAATTCAACAAATTGTACATCACCAACTTGACTCCGGAAGAGATCTTTTAAATCTTGCCAACGATATTCATATGGTATATTTGATACGTACACACGACAATTTGACGATTTCATACCGCCACGTTCACGGCCCCTATCAGGACTTCGTTCACGGCTACGTTCTGAAAAACGGCTGGGCCGGTCTCGACGGGAACGTTCTCTGGAACGGTCCTTCTCGTCCATATCGCTC